>JAHWFP010188945.1:0-14579 GCA_023313725.1 Lithobius niger
TCTATATCCTTTTTTTTAGAGAACTTCGTGAAATAAAATCTTTGAACCTAAAAAAAAAAAAGACTTCAGCTTGTCTAATTTTTTTTATACCGTTCTGTTTATGTTGGTAGCTATTTTGCTGCCGATTTACTTACAGAACCTGTATACAGTTTATTATCCTGTAGGAATTTCCCTTAAGTCTTTGCCCCTGTCACCTTAGCTTTCCTTTACTGACCCCCTGCATGTGATTGAAAATGGTTAGTTTCAGGTTATGAGTATACCGAACTTGTTGTTATTGTGAATATAACCGGCTTTGGGATTTACAGTCACTACGTTAATAATCATATTGGCTCCCTGTCTATATTGTGGAGTTCAAAAGTCCTTTTTATTTCTTCCTGGAGAACCTATTTTTTATAAAAGATAAATCATTTTGTTTACTTCTAATACTTTGTTATTCATGGACATAATCCAGCACAGATACCGAGATTCCAAGAAGAAAATTGGTTGATTTGGTTTACCTGGTTTACCCACCAATTAATCAGCTAAAAACAGTCTAAAAACTTAGTGACTAGAACATGTGCTTCGTTTGTGCTGTTTCTTAATTTAATAATCACTGGAGTTTTGAATGTTATACATCTAGGCAATGCTGATGGAATAGATGATGGAGAATTTTTTTCTGAAGCAGTAGTATTTTCCTTACGAATCTTTATATAGTGTTCTTTTCTTCATTTGTTAATGCTCCATTGCTGAAATTCTCTACCAATTATTATGTTTCATTTTCAATAGATACTGCATGAAATCAGCTGTGCAGCTCGTAACAATTCGGTGGCCATCTTGGTAAACCTGTTGAGCAGAGAAGCGTGTTCTTCTTCAGATGACCCCAAGTGTCCTACAGATGGCCGTTACCTTTACAACACCAACATCATCTTTGGTAAAAATGGCAGCCTGGTGTACCGCTACCACAAATATCATTTGTTTGGCGAAGATCTCCTTAACGTACCTGAAGTAAGTGATCTAGGCTTGCGTGCTAAGCTTCTGAAATTCCATTGATCCGTAATTAAATTTAGAAGATGTTAGTTTCACATTCTAGGAGTTAGTCAAGCATCTCAATCATCTCAAAAACCACAACAAATACACTTTACCACCATGAAGAACACAAAATGGCCCTACTCTTGGATTTTCGTGATACTCCTTTCACATTCATCGGAAGTTGTGCGAGAAAATGAACAAAAAGTCACATCACAGCATCGATTTTGTTTCCAATGTTTAAATTCCCACTAGTATGTCGAACCACTGATCTGTACATCACGTGGAATCTGGATTTTCCACGGCCTATACTGATTGTGAGGCAAGGTGGCCTGATGGTTACCACGACCGTTTCATGTACCAGAGGTCCCGGGTTCGATTCCAGCTTCAGCCACCCCTGGCATTTTTTTTTGGAAAGAAAAGGGCCCTGTGATGTCTCGTGCTCATGTCGATTGTGGCGTGTAAAAGAACATGTGTGGTATTGGAATTTGCGATGGGATTTTCCCAGCAAACTTGCCCCTCTCTCCTTCTGGGGCCATGGCTATGGCTAGGTGCGAGGCAAAATAATTAAAGCTGAAGCCTACCCAGATTGGCGCCAAGCTCCGGCTAACTAGCTGGTTATTGTTGGTGTAGCTTGGGCTTACTAGATTCATACCACTGATGAATCTAGTAATCCCAAGCTACACCAACCTTAACCAGCTCGTTAGGCCAGAGCTTGGCACCAATCTGGATAGGCAGTGGAAAATCCAGATTCCACACGATGTATGTATAGATCAGAGGTTCGACAGACTAGCGGGCGTTTAAACATTGGAATGAAAATCGATGCTGTGATGTGATTTTTATTTATTTTCTCGCACAACTTCTGATGAAGGTGAAAGGAGTATCACCGAAAATTCAAGAGTAGCACCATTTTGTGTTCTTCAAAGGTGGTAAAGTGTTTATGCTGTGTTCATTGAGATGCCTTTTGAATACCACGTTGCCGGTGTTTTCGACATCCCAATCGTGAAAATCCGTGCAATTCAGAGTATATCACTGAATAAAAAAATAAACTGGTAAACGATTGTGGTTCAACTATCCCCATGATTGAAAGAAATCAATAGTTAACAATTTTTATTTTGCTGTAAATCATCATGCCAGTTATACTTCGGTATTCATGTATTATTTTTGTTTCAGCCTGAATACAACGTCGCGGATCTTGGTTTTGCAAAGATTGCATCAATCGTGTGTTTCGACATTTTTTACAAAGAACCCTCTGTGGACTTAGTAGAAAAACATGGCATTCGAAACATCATCTTTTCAACGGCCTGGCTCGACGAACTTCCATTCTACACGTCCCCTCAACTCATGGCTCAGTTTGCTCATGGGGTGGGAGCTAACATTTTAGCAACCAATATGTATTACCCAGAAAGTAAGTAACCATAAGGAGAATGGTAATAATTATTTTTACACTTTTCGGCATAATTTCTTGCGAGACACGGGACTAATTGATCCGTTTGTAGGTTATTGGCATCCCTTTACATAAAAAATGGATTAGGAAAAAAGGAATTGAAAAAAGGAATTGTATGGCAGTTTTCCTCACAGCAAATTACGCTACCTAAACTGCGTTACAAACCAGTCTAGAATTGTCCACAATATTTTAAATTGACAAAAGTTCAGTCTTTCGTCGACCATACTCACGATCTTTACAGACTTCTTGACATGTTTTACCGCTGGAAAATTTCGGTGAAGGTGACCAACGATGTCAACACCGATCGCGTGGAAAAATTTGGCTTCAACGCAACCAAACGAAAAGTCGGTGAGAGTCCTGTTTGTTCGGGCGTCACATGTCGGAATATTCCCCCCGATTGGGATCTCTAGCCACGGATAAACTCAGGTCGACGCATTACCTCTGGAACCATATGGTTTAATCTGGTCGAACTGCATTGCAAGTATTACAACGAGTTGGAGTTGGGGGACGGGAGATTGTCGTCTGCCGCGCGTCCTCCTTTTCCTGCCCTTCAGAGTGATGATGGAGCTCGCTGTCTGGGAACAACGGTCCCAGTGAGGAGGGCGACCTGGGAGGCAGCGCTGCGTCGCGACAGTATATCTAGTAAACAAACAAAATAAGAATAAGTTCTTCCATACCCTTTCCGTGATGCCTTAACATCCTTTATCTTAATATGTACTGTTGGGAGGGGGGGGGGCTCTTGTGCCCGGATAGCACCCCCCATGACAATCCGGGGTTTGCGTACGCTTGTGTGTGTGTTTTGGGCGAGACACACACAGTGTCACGTCTATTATTGTGATGCCTCTTTTCAACGGGCAACATGGGAAGGCGAGGTTGGTGTGGTGATCCCATCTATTAAAGTGTTTTTGAGTCGCAGGCTATGGGCAATGGGCTCCAGCACTGCCTGCAAGCTCGTTGCTATCTCTGTTGCGCTCCACATGGCGCTAGACTTGGCCCTCCCGTCCTTCACGGTTTTTACTGACTCCCAAGTCTGCGGTCCGCTCAATCAGACGGTTGATTGAGGATCTGGACCTGTGGGACCTGCTCATCTTCTCCATATGTAGGAAGTTGTGGGCTGCTTTGCAGTTGCTGCAGTGGGTTAAAGGGCATGCAGGGGTCCAGGGCAATATGGTGGCTGATGGTCTGGCCAAAGGGGCCATACTTCCTGAAGTCCCGGAAGTGACTTTGATTTCTTCTGTCGGGTCACTGAGGCCAATCGTCCAGAACTGGTTCCGGCAAGCTTAGGAGGAAGAATGGGGCAAGGCTACAACGGGTCGGACCCTTTACCAGTTATAGCCGAGGTGCACCACTCGTTCAGTCCTTAATGGGCTCCCGATGTGGGCAGCGAAGGTTGTAACTAGACTGCGCATGAGTCACTCCCTGCTTTTGGCCCATCAGTACAGACTAGGCTGGGTTTGGTCACCCATCTGAACCACGTGTAGCTGTGAAATGCAGAGCGTATAGGGGTCAAAGGGCCACCATAGCTAACTGGATCAAAGTGCATCCTGGTCTCCAGCATCTTCTGTCACTGTCGGGTGGTTGCGACACCCTCCGACGACTGCAAGCAGTCACAGTGTACTTCAGGGCTACGAAGGTACTCCTCTGAGGTCTTTGAATTCGGGGTTTATGCAGTAGACCACTTGTCTCCACACCACTTCCGTGGGAATGTAGGGGACTTGTGGAGTGGTGTTCTTCCCAACACTGGTTGACTTCGAACGCTAGGTACTGTGTACATGGTGGATGGCCCACGCTGGCAATTGCACTGTCGCTCCGCTCCTGTCCTTCTGCACAGTGAATTGGTGCACGAGTGCACAGTTACACAAGGAAAAGGAAGACGCGCAATGGTAGATCACTGTCATTTTTTGCTCGCCCTGGTGTGTGTCAGTGGAGAACGAGTGTGTGCTCGGGGAAGATGGTGTTCAGTGGCACAGTGCGTGAAGTGTGTTTCAGTGCATGGTTATACAGTGGAAAGGTCGATGAGAAGCAGGAGTGTGCGTGGTGTACTTGCCATGTGTGCCGTACTTCCCGTGTGTGCCGTGTTTAGACTCCTAGCCACACCATTGTGTGCTTTTAATTGTTTTTGGCTGTTTCTTCTGTTGTTTCTTCTGTTGTAGATAAGCAGTGAGTAATAGGGCATACGGCAGGAAATAAATTTGAAATTATTTTTGTTATGAAATTGTGATCAAATCAGTAAAAAATTACGAACATTATGGTGTTTCAAACAAATAAACAAACTCGCAATCAAACAGACACAAAATGCAAATTCATTCGAGTATTAAGGCCTTGCTCGGCAGATTAGGAACATGGCATGGTCTGGCGGGCAGTCTTCATTGACATCAGAGCATAAGACTGAAGGCATTAGGTCATTTCTGATCATGAGATCTCGAAATAGTTAAGTCAAAACTGAAGGCTTTGCTAGCTCTGATAATAAATTACTCAGCCGTACTGATTCTGTCCTACAGTGTGGTTCATTTAAACAAAATGGTAAAAGTTAACTGCTGTGAATAAATAAACACACATCGATGTAAATAATACAGAGGTAAATTGGAAATTAACCACTAACGAACATCATACACTAGCAATAATGTAGTCCAGCTCAAGCTAAGCCTAACCAGAACGACACCGTGCCCATTGCTGGTCTCCATATCTAGCAAAGCATTGCTTCAAAACACAGAACCCTACCACTCCTGTCTGCTAACGAATGCTTTTCTGCTCACTTACCCGTTTATTCCCATCTTCCCTTTCCCAGGTAAAATTGGAGACACCCAAATGAAAAACTATCTAGATATGCACTGAATTGGGGTCATTCTTGCCACAAAAGCAATTTGGTCGAGTGACTCTGTTGACGCAAGCAAGAATTTCTAGGGTTTGGGAGGAGAATTTGTAACTCTAAAAAGTCCCTATTGAAACACGTTAGATTCTTCCCCATTAGTTCAGTCTGAGTTTTCAGAGGGCGCCACGTAATTCTATCAGGTAATTTTTGCTCATTTTTCAGCCCAAATCTAAAGTAAACTAAATTACAACTAAGCTAGGCTAAATAATAATTAAACGTAAGCTGGTTTCGTTTAGTTTTGTTTAATTTTAGGCTAAAAACTGAGTAGAAATTCCCACATAAAACATGTGGCGCCCTCTATAAACTAAGAGTGAACTAATGTGAATGTATCTAAAGTAGTTATATTTTTGTCTCCGTAAGCCACGGCTCCGGCTCCTACTTACGTATTCCAGTCACGTACGCGAGGTCGAAGGTCAAGGTCACCAAAAAAGTAACGTTATTCCTATCATGTACGAGAGGTCGTAGGTCAAGGTCACCAAGAAAAGTAACGCTATTCCTTTATATATTGTTATATTTCAGATTTCAACAATATGTAGGTTGTGTCAGAGTGGCCGAGTGGTCTAAGGCATCAGATACAAGTTCTGATCCTCAAATGAGGGCGTGAGTTCGAATCTCACCACTGACACATCTTTTAAATTTGTTTTCGTGTATCGGTTATTTTTATCCCATTTCAATTTTGTAAGGATAAACTGGATTGAATAACGTTTCGATACTAAATATTATGTAAACAGTAAATAAAAACAATAAAAGACAAATACGTGAAGTAAATACAATTACAATCAATTTTTATTTACATACAGGATACAATATGTTACAAATGTTTCAATGCTTCTTTGAAAAAACGATCACTAAGCTGATTGTTACAATTGAATCCACGACCGCATCCGCTACCATAGACCGCTGTTTCAGGAAAAACGTTTGCTAGTTCGGATAAATCGTTCGTTCCAAGGGGATAGCATCTTATGAAGGGACAGTTTGGATTCAATGTCTTGTGATACAATGTAGGCAGATCAGTTATACTCCAAGAAAAAAATTTCCAATCACAATAGGAACAAACAACACAGTCGTTGTTATCTCGTGTTGCACGGAAAAGTCCTGCTCTGGCCATGTTGTGAGCTGATTGTTTACCATCCATAGACCAATTATCAACGAAAGTCTTTTCTCGTCCCATAGTTGTGAACAGATTCATGGAATCTGTGCTGTACATCAAACCACTCCTCATTGTTCGAGCAACTTGTGATTGAATAACAACACTATCGGTTGATGTGGCTTTATTTACAATGTGTTGTAATGACCGTAAGGAACTGTAACAATGCCGCAGGGTAAGATCCACCTCTTGTCATCGTAAGCTGTTAAACAAATTTTTTTTTGTTCGATGGTAAATAACAAGTGATCGTAACTTCTAATGTTTGTCATTGAATAGGAAAACCGTTGTCGTTCCTGTAAACAATGTATGTAATCATCACTAGTTGCGTGATTCCGTAAAACAGATTTCTTTATTCCTTTTCCAACCTTTTTTATTGTACTATCATACTCTATCATATACATTTTTGATTTCAGTCCAACAAACCTAGAAATGGGTATGGATCCAGTTTCATCTTTCATTTTTCCAGGAACTTTTTTATTTTCATTGGAAAATAAAAAATGGTTGGTTGGATAATTGCTCGTGTCAAACAAATGATGTGATTCAGCCATGTCCCGATACAAATCATCAGTGAATACGTGATAGATGAACGAATCGGTGTCGGTCGTTAATAATTTACAATTATCACCATATTTTGGAATGATGTAATCGTAATGGAATTCGAACATCGATAATTTAGATAGGTCTAACACAGCAAATCCTAAGTGAACTGGCTTGTTTAATATTACTTTTAATCTGTGTAGTCTAAACAAACCTAACTTGTCAGTTAATGGATTGAAGTATGTGACTGAGGGTTTGGCTAATAATTTCCTCGTTCTAGCTAATGTTGTTGTCAATTTGATCGAGACATGTTTACGTACGTTCTCCAGACTCTTCCCATAAATACTGTTGTTCGCCAGTTTAAAATTATCACGTTCAAATTCAGTTGTAGCCTGCTGTCGTTTTTCAGTATTAAATTCAACAAACGGTTTCAACCAGGCTTTTTGTTTGAAAGTCACGACTCTGTGTATTTTCTTAAGCACCAAACCATGCGAGAGATAGAACTGCAAGTTTTTGTAGTGACAAACGTAATTTTTTCGGGGAAGAAAGTGTGAAACTAATTTTTTAGTCGAATTTGGTAATTTGAATAGTGCATGCAGCTCTTTGTTGTAAGGTGACAACATTTCGTAAGTTATTGTTAGATTTTCTGGTGCTAAGGGATAATCAGAATGTTTGTCATGTAAGTATTCAGGATAATCCAAATCTACCTCTAAAACATATCCAGTATCATTTTCAGGTATATTTGTTACGTCGAGCGTAGCTATTTCTACAGCGGTTAACCAACGAAAACCTGAATATGGTAAGGCTTGCATCAAGCAAAAACCGTACAGATTATTTTTATCCAAATACTCTATGTATGACGTAGGTGCATCAGAGTTATAATTTGGCAGGTAAGGATTGTTAGCTTTTGCGTAACGATTCGATACTGTGGAGACACCACCACGTACCCCACGTTCGAACATCATGTACATATCGATATCTGTTAATAACTCAAGTTTTTCGTTGGTTAATTTCAAAGCTGCATCCCACGCCAAACCTGGAAGACTAAAGTAATGGACAGGGTCTAGTCCATAATATTTCAAGCACATGGCACGGTAAGCCTGAAAAATGTCACCCAGGAGCACCGCATCAGTTAATAAATAGCAATCATGATAATCACCCAATGTTTGACAGTCCAGCAAATTCCACACGTGTTGTGGGTATGTATATTGTTCGTCCGTGATGACACTGTCTGTTAATGTAGAATAGAATGAATCTTTTGGTGGAAGTTGTTGTTCGTCAAACTTGGAAAACGAATCAAAATACTCGTATGGATATTGTCCTTTACGTGTGAGATCCTTGTATGTATTAGGAAAAATGGTTTGCATTAAAGGAAATTCTGTTACAGTTTTAACTAATGTGTCCAAAGAGGCAGGCAGGAACTGATAAGAATCCAAAAATAATAAATTTCTTATTTGTAATGATAGATACCGTTCCGTGTTCTTTGGAATAATTTTCACAGAATGGTCACCAAAATATGACAAAGCGCGTACGATTAGGTGCAAATCGTAGGAGCTGAGATTGTGGAATAGAATGGGTAATGTTGGTTTATATTTATACAACAAATTACAACGCTGATGCGCTGCTCCTCTGTATAAGCCAGAAATATGATCGTGGTCACGTACACGCATATCGTAAAGACCAAATGATGTGTTGCAAATATAACATTGTGTAGCTGCTCTGAAACTCTTTTCATCATCGGTCGTGTAAATCATAGGAGCGATTATAGACAGTTTGGACACAATTTCTGCTTGAACAAGTAACAGGCATTCAAAAAGTTTTTCCACACAATCCTCTCCCCTATACACTTTATGCGAATGAACTCTTCCCAAGTTATCAACAACGACGTAAGCAAACCCGCACGGTACATGCGTTTCTAATTTTTGTACATATGAAGAATTAGGGTCAGGTTGACAAGTACTCAGTTTAGGTAATACACATTCAAAGTCTGCATATACAACGTAGGGTGCTTGTAATTGCCTATCGTGATGACTGAATTGCATCGTTTGTTTTTCGGGCATTTCTAGTCTTTGTAATTTGTTTTGTTTGCAAAGTGGTTCGTGTGCCTGTAATCTTTCTTTAGTATGCAAAGGGCAAATACAATACTGACAAACGTATCTGGTTGTATTACTGTGGGTGAGTCGATTAAAATCTCTAATTAAACAGTAATGTTTATTATCCAACAATAACAATTTAACAACCTGATCTGATTCCAGGTTGCTAATATGTAAGGGGAAAATCGTTTTGTTCTCATAACCATACACGCTAACTGCGATGGTATTTTGTTTTTCAAAACGATTTATTTCAGAGAGTGGTGTGGGAAAACTGATTCCATCGAGATTTAATGTACCCAAGAACTTTTCGTATTGCTTGTAACGTGAGGGATGGTCAGAACTACTGACACGATGCAATTCAGCCAGTACGGAATATACAAAACAACGACTGTCACGACAATCTATGTTCAACAAAGCATGCTTATTAATTAAATAATTATCTAAATGATAACTGCAACCACCAGTGAGAGGAACGTAGTGACCAAAATGGATATCGCATTTGTCAATGGAACTTATTACCCATCCTGATCCATTTTTTTGATAAGATTCGAAGCTATTCAAAATTTTTGTTAAAGCAGTATGAATAGCATTATTGAAGTCTAAAACAGATAAAACAGCAATGGGTGTACTGCATAAATAGATATTTGTAGTTTTTTTTTCGACGGGTGTTTCTTTAACCAAAGTAAGATGAAGACACATCATAAACTTAAATTGATTGTAACGTCGTTGCACATGATCAAAAAGTCTTAAAATATGGGTTCTGATCATATCGAAGTAAGTTCGTATGTCATTAGTATCTTCCTGTTGTGCGTAGACATATCTCTGGAAAAAGTTTTGGAATGCACTCTCTTCCAAAATGAAGGGAGGTGGAGGGGGTGATGATGGTGGTGGTGGTGGTGGTATCGCACGATGGGTAGAGTTGTTATGCTCTCGTAAACCTCTTAAGGTTGAAAAGGAAACATTGCAGGTAGAGCAATCGAATGTGCGTTTTTTTCGTCGATGTGGTAAAGTAACCACACGTTGATCCGGATGGTGTTTCCTTTTATGACGATATAAATTTTTTGCGTGAACATAAGTCTTCCCACAGATGTCGCATACAAAAGCCATTTCTAAAAATAAAAAGAATGGATTAGTAGATAGACCTCTCTATCCAGTAAAACGAATGGAATAGTAGGTAGACCTCTCCATCCTATATTTATAGGTCTCTCCCCTTACTACAATGAAATAAATAGACTGAATGAAAAAAATCACATTTTATTCACGTAATTATACACATATTTTCCAGGATTAGAAATTTTCCTTAGACGGTTAACAATTTGTTTAGGTGTACAACCTTTACATCGCTCAGTAATATAATAGATACAAAAATGTCCACAGACTATAGTTCCAAATTTCTGTAAAGGGAAATGATTAAACCACCACCGCATTTTACATTTATTCAAATAATCTATAACAGTCTTATTCACGGGTGGCAAACCCAAGGGATCGAAATATTCTCCGCATCCAACGACGATCCAGTGAAGTCCACTGTGTGAATCTGGAGATACATTCATCACCATCCAGCCTCTTCTTGGTTTCTTCGGAAGCCGGTTGCTAGCGTAAACACCGATGAAGTTTCTGCACACTGGTGACAGTTTACTTTCAATCTGTAAGGTATTCATTTTATTCAAAAGTCAGTTAAAACATTTCTTCTTTCGTCAATTTCCAGCAAAGCGTCCGTTTCTGAATAAATTATCAAGTTGACGTTTTCCGTCAGATTTTCGGAGAATCTCAATTCAACACGCACAACACCGTTACGAACGAGTGACACGTGGGAACTGTCATCAGCTGACTGGTCTGGAGTGAGATCGAAACAGAATAAAGTATGTCCAGACATCCATTCTTCGTAGGAAATTCCATTTCCAGAATTGTGAAATAACGTTCCGAGTCCCCCGAACATTGAAATGTAGGCTTCAACGCAGTTTTTGTTGGTAAAATCCATGCTAATTGGTTTTCCATTAATCATTTGTCCATCAACGGACACCGCTAATGAGTTCAGGTTGAAATGTCTGAAGAACATAGAATCTGCTTTGTAATCCCCATTAAAGGCTGTATGTGTCACCATCCCCAGGACGATCCTATTCGGAATAACACCTTGGAACAAATTGTCGAATTGTGCCGATTTGGCATTGTTGACTATAGTGTGGACCTTAACGTCTGTCTTTTTAAAATGATACTTAGCAGTACCAGCACTCAGTGCGCGTGCGTGCGCTAACAAGATATTAGATGCAGGTTTCACTTTTTCTACAAACAAGGCCATATCCACAAATTCGAACAGAGGCGCCGTAACACCAGCAGCAATACCTGCTTGCGTTACGTACAAATTAAATTTTGGATTGATTGGAACAAAACGCAGTTTTATTTCTACATTATTCAGTACGAGTTTGTCTTGCAAAGCAATGTCACAATGTAGTCGACCCAATAATTCAACTTCACGACTGCCTGTGATAGCTGCTGATCTGTTGCTGGCGTCTAACCACAGAGCAGCTGTCAGTTGCGTGTTTTTTGCGTCGGAACCGTAATTTAATAAAGTTTGAATGTAACTTTTATAGCCGTATTGACCTGTGCTACTGGAGGTTAGTTTTCCATTCATAGTCAAGTCCACTTGACTAAAAAGGGTGTTTAATAAAAGTCTGTTTGGCGTCACATGTGAAGACTCATCATTTGTTAGGTTAGTAGTTGAATTTTTTTTAACTTTAACTTTCAAGTACACCAGAGTATTAGCCAGATTTACATATTCATCTACTGATCCTGGAATTACGTAATCAATAACTTGATTGGCTGACAGTGTCGCGATGGGTCGGAATTCGGCGTATCTTGTCTGTTCGATACTGATTTGTGTAGGTGGGAGCGAGAATAATTCTAAAGGTGACAATAGACATTCACAACTCTGCGGATGTAAAAATGCCATTATGGGACTGTGTCGATTCAGGGTTATGTCGTTTTAGACGTACTCAGGTCTATTTATACTAGTCTAAAATAGTTTTTTCAATTTTTCGCCTTTTATTTATCTTTTTTTTTAGTTTTAGACTTTCTCTTTTTTATACGCCTACCTCCATTCGTTTTAGACCTTCTCTTTTTTATACGCCCACTTCCAGTCTGCTGTATTTTATCGTGAATATCGGTCAAAATGTCATGACCAGTTTCTTTAACTCTCTCTTTAGCGGATTCTTTCACGGCCTGGCCGGCTAGGAAATCGCCGAGAATATTTCCGCCCGTAGACACAGCTTTTCGTCCTAGGTATTTTCCAATTTTTTTAATATGGGGAACTGCCATACGAAAAAATGGCATGGCTACGCGACTCACAGCAGAAAAGAAATTTCCGAGTCCATGACCATGTTGTGCTCTTCTCCCATAGAATATGGGGATTTCCCCCCCACCACTCTGTCCCACGTAATGGTTAGAATATTTGCAACAATACTTCATGTTGAAACATTTATAGCTTAGAATGATCGTACGGCGCTATTTATAGGAAGCACGGTTTGCACTACTTTTTTTTAATAATTACGTTTCGGACGAAAATGTAAGATAGCTACCACGCGCGAGTATGAACCGAACGGTACTCGGCTTCCATCGTCAGTACGTATATCTATTTCTACGTATTGAAAAGTGGTGCGTAATAAAGGTAGATAATGTATTCTAAAAAACTCTACGTTCGTTTGATCACCAGCATCATTCATCACGTCTACTATACGTAACAGCTGCGATCTGCTATCACCTACCAACTGTGGAGCTACAATGTTGCTGTACACATACAACGTCTGTATAGAATTGCTGGTAATCTCTTTAACCGGTGTTGTTGTGATCACCGTATGTTCAATTACATTAGCTTTCCACGGAAATTGTTCTGATTTGAAACCTAATCTCTGTGCTAGTCTCCAGTTTACAACGAGTCGTATGTAATATTGACGAGTGACGTCATTAGCGATCGTGTATCTTTTGTAGGTTTTATTGTACAGTATAGCGGGCAAATCGGCGCTACCTTTGTAAGGATCATCCCCTGCCAACTCAGCTTTAAATTTTTTTAACTCCTTGTTAACTGTATCTACCAATTGTTTCAAACTGTCGTATCTTTTTCCACTTTCCGTAGCCAACAATTCGCGTTCGGTATTCTGCACTTCGGTAATACTTTTATTTGTGTTAATTTTATAAAATTGTAAAAGCAGTTGATCTTCCTCTCTTCCCTCCGGCGAAATAACTAATGCGTCTTGACTAAAGTTGTTAGGGAAGGTTATCTGGGCCAGGCCTACCTCGTAATTCTCGTGTAAATTTAACGGTTCCGACAATTTCGTTGTATAATTTTGTAAAGTATTATTTGGGAATACTTCCATGCTACTATTAGAAGGCAACGTTAACCAGATTTCTTCGCTCATGTTGACAAATCTACTACGTCACTGGTCCAACTGGCTTGACTCTTCGGGTATCCTTGCCATTTAACGAGATATTCAATTTTTCCACCACGTTTGCGTTGCTTCAGAATCTTTTCAACCTTATATAGCCTATCAGGCTTGCTGATTACCTTTTGTAATTCTTGTTTATAAAAACTACCTAAAATTGGTTTATTTTCTAAATCAACTACTAAATACATAGGTATTTTTTGGTTTTTCTTTTCTCCACTGATTTTAAATTCCTCAGTCGTCCAGTTTGGACGATAACCCTTTTCAAAAATACCTTTAAGTTTGGATAATTTAACCAAATCACCTATTTTTAATCCTTTTCCGTATAGATTACGATAAACCAATTTTTCTTTTTTTTTGGTAACATCTATTGGTCGCATTTTAATAGATCGATGATAAGAAAATTCGTAGGCATTGATAATGTCTGGAAGTACATCTATGTAACGGTTAGTATTACGGGAATGTAAGTACTTGTGAAGCCTTTGTCTTAGTGTTTTAAAAAATCTTTCAGATATGGCTGCCTTTGTTTCAGTGTTTTTTGTAGTAAAATGCTTTACGTTGTACTTTTTAAAAACGTTCTGGACATGTTTAGATGTGAATTCAAGTCCCATGTCCGAAAAAATATATTCTGGGGGTTTTGTTTCCTTAAAAATAGATTCGAACGCTTTACCGATTGTTTCAGCATCTTTTTTCTTCACTGGTTTAAAATGAACTCTCTTAGTAAAATTGTCTATCGCTACTAGTAAAAAATTTATGTCATCGTTAAATCTAGCTAAAGCATGAACATCCATCAAATCTACGCTCCATATCTTGTTGATCCCTTTAACTATTATAGGATTCCGTTTAAATCGTCGAATAACAGGCTTGAATAAACTATAGGTTTCTTGCGATGATAAAAAATCTTTAACTTGTTTCAACGTTACTTTTAATCCTCTTCTTTTAGCTTCCCTGTACAATCTGTGCACACCACCTAACCCACCAGGAGAAGCCGGGTCAAAGTATAATTCCTGTAACTGTTTCTCAATAATAGTCGTCATTCCAC
>JAHWFP010188947.1:0-12483 GCA_023313725.1 Lithobius niger
AAAAAACTACGCTACGACGTAGCCTAATGCAAGCCAAGAAGCAGCAGTGTGTTTTGTGTATGTCCAATACGTTTTTTCACTTCATGAAACTTATAGAAATAGCAGAGAAACAAAACTACTATGAATAACTAAAGTCCAAACTGCTGCAGTAAAATAAAAAAAATAAAAAGTGTTACAAATACATGTGCTATAGAAAATGTTGGAAGCAAAAATGGAGTGCAAAATATCATGCTTACTAAAGCAAAAGAAGGGGAAAGTAGAGAAAAAAAACTGCACTGCTATGCAGCCTAGTGCAAGATACCTAGGCTTTAAAAGAGGCTGCAGTGAGGATAATCTTCTGCTAAATGGTGTTTTGTTTTTTGGAGCATAGGTTTCAGAAGTGTTACCTTGAAGAAATAATTGCACGATGTGAGGGTAAAATAAATAGAACTAACATAGGTGCATAATTTGGATTTGTCTATCAAAACTAAATGGGCACAAAATAAGTCCAAATTCATATTTTAGTGTGTTCAGGGTTTGATTTTTTTTGTTTTGCGCCATGGTATGTTGTGTTATATTGGATTCGATGTGTTTTTTCGTTTTTTTTTTTTTGTTTTTTGTTGGTTTTTTTTACCAGAGTTGTCTATGTCACCCATTGCCTGGAAGTTGAGAAGCCTAAGGAGAGTAAACATTTTAAACAAACCATTTTTATTGTTCTGAAATGTCTTTGAAAATTGCATCAGTAAATTGTAGGGGTTTAAAAAATAATTTTAAGAGGAGAGATATATGTCATTGGTTGAAAAAAAATAAACACGATATTATATTTTTGCAAGAAACACACTCAACAAGTAATGAGGAAAAGCGGTGGAGAGCAGAGTGGGGTGCTGATACTTTTTTTTCTCATGGTTTAGGCAATAGCAGGGGTGTAGCAATTTTTCTTCAACATACTTTTCAATACAATGTTTCACAGCTTGAAACTGATAGTGAGGGCAGAATTTGTATCATAAAAATTAAGATTAACGACATTAGTTACATATTAGGTTCCATATATGGTCCAAATACTGATGACCCAAATTTCTTTACTACATTATTTGAAAAAATTAATGCGATTGCTGAGGGAGGAAATGTTATTTTAGGAGGGGATTGGAATGTACCACTGGATTATGCCAATGATACAGTAAATTACAGAAGCAATAATAATACTAACGCAAATCAAGAAATAAAAGAAAACATGACTAAGTATGATCTTGTAGACATCTGGTGTAATTATAACCCAGATTCAAAAAGGTTTACATGGCATCGCTGTAATATAGCAGCAAGGTTGGATTACTTTCTGGTATCTAATTACACATTGCCATTACTTCCTAAGTGTGAAATAAATATAGCATACAAGTCGGATCATTCATTAATCAGTTTAGAACTTAATAATCTTCCAACTCGTGGACCTGGGTTTTGGAAATTTAATAATGAACTATTAAAAGATGAAGAGTTTGTAGAGCTTATTAAAGCTACAATTTGTGATACCGTCATTGAAAATAAAATAAATAACCTAAATGAACAATTAAGCTGGGAAATGATTAAGTTAAATGTACGAGGAAAAACCATTTCTTACGCAAGTTATAAGAAAAAAGTTAAAAAGAAAGATGAACAAAATTTGGAAGCCAAAATAAAAAAACTGGAAAATGAGAGAGCTATGAAACCCACAGATAAAAATATAAACAGTATATTAGAAGATTGTAAAATTGAACTGGAAAAATATCGAGAAAGAGTTATGGAAGGGGTTTTAGTAAGATCTAGAATAAACTGGTACACACAAGGTGAAAGGCCAACTAAATATTTTTGTAGCTTGGAGAAAAGAAATTATATAAATAAAACAATAACTACGTTGGAAACCGAGCAAGGTTTAATTTCACATCCAAAATTAATTTTAAAAGAAATGGAAAAATACTACCCAATATTGTACTCAAACAATAAGCTAAAGACACAAACAGATCGACATGAAGTTATTAAAAACGCATTAACTTATGTTCACAAATTAACTGATGAAGAACGCAATAGCTGTGAAGGGATAATTACAATAACAGAATGTTGGAATGTTTTAAAAAATATGAAGTCCAATAAAACACCTGATTCTGATGGTTATACTAAAGAATTTTATATCACTTTTTGGGGTGAATTGAGTGTACATTTGAAAAATGCCCTAAATTATGCTTTGAAAATAGGAAGTTTATCTTCATCTCAAAAACATGGAACAATTATCTGCTTGCCAAAACCTGATGCAAACAGAAAATTAATGAAAAACTGGAGACCCATTACATTGTTAAATGTGGACTACAAAATTTGTTCGGGATGCATTGCAAATAGAATTAAACGAGTTTTACCAAATGTTATAACTAAGGAGCAAAAAGGATTTATGAAAAATCGTTTTATCTCGGAAAATACAAGATTTATATTTGACTTAATAAATTATTGTGAGAAAAGTAAAATAAAAGCTTTATTAGTACAATTAGACTTTGAAAAAGCCTTTGATAGAGTTAACTGGGAATTTATTCAAGATGTATTGGAAAATATAAATTTTGGGGAGGTATTAAGAAGTTGGATTAGAGTATTTTATAATGGTATTGAAAGTTGTGTGATTAATAACGGTTTTTCATCTGGGACTTTCAAAATTATGCAGGGATTGAGACAAGGCGACCCTTTATCACCCTACCTGTTTATTTTAGGAGCACAAATTCTAACGGGTATGATTATGAATGATAAAGAAATTTCAGGAATCAAGTTGTGTGTAAATAATATAGAAACGGAACACAAATTAGGTCAATATGCAGATGATACTACACTAACTTTGGATGGGTCTGAAAAATCACTGAGGAGTTCTTTTAAATCACTGAAAGGTTTGGAAGAGATTTATAATTTAAAGATAAATGAAAATAAATGCGCAGCAATGTGGATTGGCGTGGAAGAACAGCCTATATGCCAAGATTTAAAGTTGGACTGGAGTAAAGAAACAATAAAAATCCTTGGGATTCAGTTTACAAAAAATCCTCAGCAGACGGTGGAAATAAATTACGAAGAAAAACTGAAAATGGTAAAGACACTGTTAGCTAAATGGGAATACAGGAGTCTTACAATTTTTGGAAGAATTAATGTGGTCAAAAGTTTAGCATTGTCAAAACTTATTCATGTATGGACAACGTTACCACTTCTTGAAAACGGATGGCTTAAATCGTTTGAAAGAGTATGTTATAAATTTATTTGGCAAAACAAGCCAGATAAAGTTAAACGTAAAACAATAATTGCAGATTTTTCAGAAGGTGGATTAAAAATGATCGACATTCCTTCATTTATCGAAGCAATTTGCTTAAGTTGGGTTAAAAGATTATTTGTTAGTGAAGGCGACAGCTGGAAAACTTTGTTCTTGAAGGAATTAGAGGAATATGCAGGACTTTACATTTTTGAATGCCATGAGCAATATTTAAAATTCATTATAAAAAATATAAAACATCAGACCTTCTGGGCAGTTGTATTAAAAGCCTGGATTAAATACAAAAAATATTGGAGAATTGAAAATAGGCCAATTATTCAGGAGGAACCACTTTGGGGTAATGATGAAATTTTGGTTTCCAAAAAACCTTTATTTAATAATATTTTAATTAAAAATCACATAATGTTTCTAAATGATGTATTAACAGAGGAAGGGATGCTTATGAACTGGTGTCAGTTTAAAACCACAGTAGGTAAAAAAACTACTTTTCTAGACTTCATTAGGATTACTAATGCCATACCAACAATTTGGAGAAAAGAAGTAAATAACACTAAAAAGAAGTTAGCAAACTTTAAACATTCATCTGTTATTCAGGATTTTATTAGAAAACAAACAAATAATAAGTATGTGTATGGAATATTATGTAAAAAAGAAATAATTAAACCAAAAAAGGTACAAGAAAAATGGGAAACTGTAATAAATACTAAAGTAGAATGGAATGCCACATATCAACAATTGTTAGTAAATATTAAAGAACCCAAAATGAAAGTTTTTGCTTTTAAATTATTGCACAGGCGTATTGCAACTAATAAATTCTTATTTGGAAAGATAAAGGATGTCAGCACTCCACTCTGTACTTTTTGCCAAAATGAGGAAGAAACAATTGAACATCTTTTTTTTTACTGCAAATGTGTAGAAGAAATACGGCTGCTAATAAATAAAATGATCAGTAAGGTTTAGCCCAGGTGCCTTGCAGCTAAAAGTCTAAACATTGTATGTGGATTGTTGGGTACGACAAAGCACCAACATGCTTTATACAATTTTATTACATTACATTTCAAATATGTATTATGGACATGTAAACGTCAGAAGATAAAACCAACAACAATGATAGTTAAAAATTATTTGAAAAAATTATTCAGAATGCAAACAAGCATTTTAGAAAAATTACCAGATTGGGCTGACAAAACCACAAAACGTCTACAGTGGGGTGACTTGGAAATGAATCTAAATGAATGCTTCGATTGATAAAATGGATTGCTCTGGGTGGTTTTTTTCTTTTTTTTTTCTTCTTCTGTTGGATTTTGTTTTTTGTGGATTTTGGTTTTGGTGGTCTGTTTCGTTTTGACTTTGTCTGTAATCAGCGTTTTCTTTAAAAAATAAAATTAAAAAAAAAAAAAAAAATATTTACAGAAACATGGTAAATCACAGGACATAAAATAAAATAACGTAATCAAAATATTTACAAGCATGTTATACACAAGGTTGCAACAAATAAGACGTGGACAAATCATAAAATAAGAAAAATAAATTCACGTCAACCATGCAGTAACCGTAGCTTACAGTGTGAAATTTTAACCTAGTAAATAGGTGAAAATTATGAAAACTAAAAGAAGAAGTTTAGAATTATTTTAATAAAGGAAAATCAAGAAATTGAATTTAGTAAAAATAACCATACAATTTAATTTAGAAAAAACTGAAACCGAAAATAATTCGGACGAAACGTTAAATCTTTACGGTAAATTACGGTTACAGGAAAATAAAGTTAAAATATGTTGCATGACATGGTAAATCAAAACAAATACGTACAACACATGTAAAATTCCAGGGTTCTGGTAAATAAATGAAATAAAATGGCAACATAAAGGAAACAATAAGCCAAGATATACAATAATAAAACATTGAACGGTAAAAATACATAAAAACATTACCTGAAATAAAAAGATCAAAATTAGTACATATAAAAACATTGTACGATCACAGATTTAAGAAGTATAAATTTGATACTTGGTCATGATAAAAATGATAGAAAACCGAAAAAAAATTTAAGAACAGGGAAATTCAATTTTGAAAAAAATAAATTAAGATTTCATTTAGAAAGTTTTGAAATAAATAAGAAATTTTAATTTGGAAGAACTTCCAGAAATCTATGATCGTATAGAAACATGACATTTTCCCTTAACCGCATATAATAAAATAAGAAAAAAATCAAAGTTAAAATATATACAATTAAATACAACCCTGAATTCAGGGCGGGCAAAGGCTAACTCGACCGCACCGCTCATTTGTAGCGGGCAGTCGAAAATGGCAACAGCAACGGCGTTAATCGTCGCCGCTGTCGCTATCTGGATTATTTTAAATAAAGAAAATTGAATGACAAAGATTAAAATTCAATTCATAAAATTATGAATGCATGTGAAATTGACATGTAAATTGGTTCATTGTAAGTATAAATTTTCGCATGTAGTGATATGTGTTATTACCTTAATTTCTCTCACGTTCATGAGAAAAATATGGAGGGAAATCACTGTCAAATGGTATACGGGATTAGGATGTTCAAGCATATGAAAACAGCTGGAACATGTTCTTGCCCGATACAATTGTTATAACTGCATGACAATTTTGTGAGTGATACTACACCCCCCTCCCTACCCCCCCCCCCCCAGTTAAAAGAACTTAATACTTAATCCAAATTAAATGAAACAAGTAAAATATTCTATTTTGCATTAAGTCCATAGGTTATAGCTACCTTTTCAAATCCATTATTTAGAGTTCGAACGCGCAGCGGAAATTCAATTCTCCTACGCGCAGAGAGCCTAATACACCTTAGCGCTTCGTTCGTGCTGCCGCGCTCATTGCGGCTAGAAGTTTAAACCAAGGAACTTGTAAAGATACATTCCAATAACTACCGGATGGTTACCGGACATTCAAAATTAATGTTTTATGTCATTTAAACTTAGACGTACTATACAAACTCGTACGGTAAACAAATTTTACTAAGATTTAAAATATCACCCCCCCCCCTACTGAATAGTTTCAGAACTTGCATTTCACTCACATTCTAGTTATTCTAGATAGCATGTTATTCTTGAAACGGAAACGGTGCCACATAAATAAATAATAGGCTATATAGGAGTCCAGTTTCATTAACTTAGTTCGGACCACCTAGCCAAATTAAAACTCATTACACAAATAAATAATAACATCACTACATGGCATGGATTCCCTTTCACGAATGGAGATTATAAACAGCATTTAGAGGCATTCGTTTCTTAAATTTAACAAAGAAACAAAAATGAAGGTCCTAAGCAGATGCTACTTTAATTATTTTAAAGGCATAAATTATCAAACTGTTATGAAACGGAAGTTGAACGAACTGTTCATAGCTATGCTATACTGTTTAATTTAATTTTACATCCATAAGGATATGAATTATAAAATTAAAATTAATAAAGATAATAATCAATATTTGCATTTCACATCCATAAGGAAATGGATCATGAAACGAAAATTGCAGTTTCAGTTATTTTAAAAACCAGTTCGTATAAATTCCTCTCCCAGTGCTTCAAATAATTAGCACCACGTTGTTAATAAAACAACATATAAATAAATAGAAATTGATTCAATACCATTTCATGTAAATGTAACTTACCAAAAGGCCTAGAATTCATAGAACCTATACCAGCAAATTGAGAATAAGCATTTTGCTTCAAAGTAACTCACTTTTACTTTTGAGAACCATTGATTTAAAGTTAAAACACTTTTGAAAAAAAAAGTACTTGTAGAAAACGACATATTTTCTTGCTCAAGAAGCAATAATGTATTTTCAAATGCGTATATCGCATTTGATTTTTTTAAAACTTATTACAGTCAATAATTCAGCTTAAATTGAATAATATTGTGATAGGATTTAAATGAGCTTTTGGAAGTTGTTCAAAAGGAAATGTTTTGCGTAAACAAATTTGATATTATCATTTCCACTTCCAGCACATCAAAAAGTAATATTTACTAACCAGTATGTTAATAAAATTTAAATTTAACATCACATGATGAAAATTTTGATAGAAGAAAAAAAAATTAAAAAAATAAAATAAGAAATTTTCTTACCGTATTGCCCATCATGGCAGATGGGACAGTCACGCCTACAGGGACCAGGGCGCCGGCACTGCTGGACGCCGCTGCCAAATGCTCCCGCATCGGCGATGAATGGGAGGTCCGGATCTTGAACATGTTCGATGCGGATAAGGTCCGGAAGTGGCGGCAACCCTTCCGGCAGGTAGTCGGGGAACATTGAAGCAATGTCATCTAACAATTCGTCAGTTGCTGGGGCACCTTCCAACCGGCGGGCAGCGTTGTTGAATTGGGCTATTGCCCGGTGAAAGTCCATCTGCATAAAAAAAGTATTCTTTACATTCACCGCCCGCCAGAAATACGAAGAAAAATGTTCAGTATCCCGAGGAAATGGAAGATATGTTAAAGGGCTGTCAAAGGGCTGCACTGAAGAAAATGTCCGCTTAGTCGCATTTGTTGCACTAATGCTGATTCCTCTGGAGGGGCACCATCAACTAGAACGTTCTGCCCCAGGTTCTTGAGGATCACCTCTAAGAAAAACAGCCTGAGCATCTAAAGGTTCCTCGTCGGGCAACACCAGCGAAAAAGGCACCTCTTCGGCAGATCGATGGGGACATTCGTCGAACAACGATGGCACCCTTTCACAATGATCCACACATACCGAAAATAAAAGTAGGTTGACCGACAATAGCCGCAAGAAGTCTTTGATGTGGCGAGGTAGATTGCCGGTCGTGCTCCTTTCCTCTTTGGGGATCGTCCTCCGCTTCTTATGTGGGGGATCCATGAAGAAAAGTTGAAGAGCGAAAAGCGAAAGTGAACCGACAAGTGGAAGTACACAACTTCGTGTGCGGGAAAAAATCACCGAATTTTCCCAAGTCCGAAATATTGTGACCCAAAAACGGACATTGGCTAAACCAATGGGTGCAAAGTTCAGGCTTGACGTCACGAAAAAGGAGCCATCTCTTTTTCCTAGGGACCTAGCTCATCCCCTCTGCTCATATAGTGACCATCAGCTATTGTTTACATGGCCTCGACCAGGCCACATTTTGAGGTCAGATCAAGCCAGCATGGCTCACAGCCGTGCACCCCAACCCTTTCAACCCACCAACCACTTTCGTTTATTGCCCACGCCCTTCCCTCAGAAGAAAGAGTGACCATGCTCAAGGACAACCATCAGCAAGTGAAAGGGATGGTCACTGTAGGTCAGGCCGTCTCACCCTTGACCATGGCAACAGTTGCTACCCACCCAAGAAGCTAAATTTAGCTAACTCATTCCATAGTGGGAAAATACAGAACTCTTCTTTTAAAATAAGAAAAGAAAATCTGAAACAATATTCTACGAAATAAAATCATTTAATGCAAGTATAAGGTCACAAACATATACAAAAGTGTAAATAATTGTGATATGTTTTCAGATAACCTAAAATATATGTCAATGCAACATAACTGATGTAGTCCAAATTCATGTATTTTCAGAAAATTGTGCAACGTACAGTGAAATTTGTGGTAAAGTGTCAGGATGGCAAATAAATGGAGAAAAAGAGGCTGAATCGTAGAACAGGGATCATTCCATCATTCATTCATTTATTCATTCCAGGACTAATGAATAAAAAGATAAGTGATTCCTAGCCTTGTGATGAAAACATCTGTGTAAATTATACACCCCACCCCTCCTTGCCACGACACACATAAAATTAGTTGACACTTGCCATGCAAACTTAAAAGTGAAATTTTAAAAGTTTGCAATCGCAACGCTTAGATACAAAAAAAATAATGCCTATTACAGCAGGTTATTCAAAATTTGCATTTTGAAATAAATATTTTTAATAGCAGCACAAATGAAAAAAATTGTATGATTGCTGCATTTCGATTTAATTTTAAATCGTAGGTTTCTGGAATTTTAGAATTCCAGCTTTTGACTACGCCTGTATATTGGTCGCTTACGTTCAGGAAGACCAATGTAGGTAGCATAGGCAGAACGGTTCTTTTGCCAGGCAAAAGAGCTCGTTAAAGGCAGACAAATAAATCACTCTATAACCTTCACTCTAGTAACGAATACGAGTCACTAGAGCATCGCACGACATTAGACCCGAGGATCGTACAGATCACATCCTGCGGTATAACATTTTTATTGTGAGGAAACGCAATAATTTCTAAAATTCATGTTTGCTGGCGGAACCTTAACCTGAACATGATAGTTAAAATGGGTTGACACACATATACATGAACAAGGTTCTTAAAATGCCATGATAGACGGCTTTTTGTATTGGTTAGTTTGAACTGTCACTTGGTAGTCAAAAGGGAAAACAGACAAACATGAATACAGTTGTTTCTTAATAAGCTACGATTGACAGCTTCCCACACGGGTTAGTCTAAACTATCTCGTAATAGTCAAATGGGTGAAACAAATACTACACACCACATCAATCGAGCATATATGAATGAGTTGCAGTACTCGTTATGCTGTTTCGAAAACGAAACTTAAATGCAGACACTAACACAAAATACTATCAAAACGTGGAGTATGTGGAAATATCTTAAAATATTAAGAACGCAATAGGCACACAATCGTGAAAATTTTCATTGGGAATAGCAGTAAATGACACTGGAATAAAGGGGTTAAGCGAATATGACTTAACAGGGTAACAAAACAGGTATCCTGTCCCCTCCCTTATCCTAATGCGTATTTTGTTACTATGTAGCATGACAATTTTACCGAATAAGTAAAAAGCATGTCAGAACCGATTTTTATAACTTGGTCGTCAGTTTGAATCCCAGCACGGGACCAAACAACGGATATTATATTCAGAAACATACAAGTTTCTGGGCTACTCATGTATGTAGCATGCTTATGATATTTTATTATTAGGAAGACTGTGTATTCCGATGAAATCTTGTTGCTATCCTGGTACTGCAGGGAAAATATTTAAATTTGACAATGTCAAATAGTACTGTTCGAATCGAACCATAGATATTTCATACTTTTTATTATTTATTAATTTGCCTATGAGAGCAAATTAAAGTCATGTGTGGCTATAAAAAGTGACTTTTCTTCCAAATGTGAAGAGGCAAGAAAAAAGATTTCAAAGGGAAAATGTTGAAAGTTGACAAAACATAGCCAGTAACGCTTGTGTTTCTTTCATTCCCCCAGCTGGAGCAAATCTAGGTCAAACGACCGGCGACATGATTGCCAAAGGTAGAGAAACCTACTCAGCCTTGAACGACCTTGGCCGGACCAGTAGCCAACTCGAGGTCAAAAGTAAGAGCACAACACGATATGGGAAAGTGACACGCCTCCCTCGTTGAAAGCGAGAGGGATAAACAAGCCCATGTGGTCAGCCCACGGAAAGCGAAATATCATTTATTTCAGATCAACAACAAAATTGATTTTATTAAAATTTTAGTTCAGTTACATGGAGAATGCGCTCTCGAGTCTTGCATGCACTTAAGCCATACAGTATTTTATTCCAATTCCACCCAGAATAGTATTGCTCAATTAATGAGGCAATTTAATCTTGTTGTACATAATTATTGCCCTGATTTCTGTGAAGGTTGTTTTTTTACCTCAAAGAAAGGTGCATTTTCCCTAGTCACACGACAGTTAACTTTGGGCCAGTCGGTGAATGCGAAATTCTTGCTTAATTATGTAAAGCAGTTGATGTTATAAATGAGGTGGATTTGGAAGCTAAAATAAGGAACCACTAAAAAGGCACCATGATTTTAGGATGAACAGGGATTATGTAAGGAAATTAATAATGGCTTAATTAATATTCATAACAGAAACAATACAATTAATTAATTGGATGCATATTTGCATAATATCATACATTTATTAAAATGCATGAGCCAAATATTTATTCGGATAGATCAAAACGACTCCAGATAGCAATTATAATTGGGAGTCCTCTTCAAAGGTGACCGAGAGGCGGCAAGATCATTTGCGACTGAACAAGTGTAATTACACCTATTGTTAGAGTTTAAATGATGGCATTACCAGCTGACAATATTTACGACAGTTTCGTAGAACCTAAATGACTTTCTAGAAGTAGATTTAATTACGATAAGATCGTCGCTCGTGATCGATCACTTCGTGGAATAACAATAAATCCCTCCCACACGGGATGGCGGCATATACCTTCAAAGCGCTGCATACGGGGAACAATTAATGAACCCGAACGCAACAATGGAATGATTGACATGCGTATAAGTCCCGTTTGGCGATAAGGGCCCAAGCTGTCCAAACGTTACTATATTTAGCATTTCAATAATAAATCAATACTACAATGGATCGATCATGGCCGATAACGCCACAGTATTTAAACCGATCCTCGGAATGCGTGGTATCATTCGATCATCAGCCGCTCAACAGTTTAGTAGTTCACGCCAGTCAAATTCCGAAGGCCGCGATCCAGAAGTACGTCAGGTGGATAGCCGTGCTGAGTTGGTGACGAGGCTTCGCCGCCGAGCTAAGCCGTGGGCCGATGGCCACACTCAAGCTTCTGTAATATAGCTAAGTATTCTGATTCATTAGCAATATCTATGATTGTTTATGCTTAACTGGTACCAATCCGTACGCTACTAAATCAACCCGAGATTCCCTTAATTTAACTCGGAGTATATAATAATGATTAGGTTTACCGCTCGACTTAATCCGTAATGCCATTCGTTCGACTCATTGCCGATAATTGTAATCGATACAATCAAATCATAACAATCTCTCATTGATTTAATTGGCCATATTGTGGGGTCAATATTTTGTATACCAGAGTGTCGATTAAAGGCCCAGTATAATTGGATGTTTGCTTATTATTTAACCTACCTATTTTATACATAATTAGTGTTTTATACAATTGATTGCCCTTATGCTATCCTAGATAATAATGTTTATTCTAGTCAAATGGTCACTGGAATAGAACATTACATACGTTCATATTTTTAAAAGTCAGTTCAGTTGCAATGAAAAAATATTCACATTTTAAAAACACAAGTTACCAAATAAAAAAATACACCAAATAAAAAAGTTAAATTACTAATTTAAAAAAAAAATAAGTTAAAAAAAGTTAAGTTACAAATTTAAAAAGTTTGTGTGAAAAGTTAAGTTACAAATTTAACAAAAAAATAAAACTAAGTTAAAAAATTAAGTTACAATTTTAAAAAGTTTGTTGTGA
>JAHWFP010188951.1:0-17680 GCA_023313725.1 Lithobius niger
TCGGCGTTAATATCGTCAGCCAGATCAATCAACGTACCGTAATGAGTCCCAGGTACTATACAACTCAACTCAACAGGAATCCCGTTCACGTCTTGGTTTATTAATTTGGCAGAGTCGTCAACGGTTAGTATAAAACTGTTGTAAGTAACGTTAAAATTGTTTGGGAAGGTCATATGACTCAAGGCCACTTCGTATTGACCATCTAGGTGAATAGGTTCGGCTAATTGAACGGTATACTTTTGTAAAGTATTATTAGGATACAAACTCATAGACGCGTTCGAAGGCAGGCACAGATAGAATCCAGTATCAGACATCTTCTTAATTTAAATGTCAGCTATATCACTAGTCCAAGAGTTAAAGTCGTTAGAGTAACCTAACCATTTCACGAAATATTCTGTGCGACCACCTCGTTTCCTAGTCTTAAGGACGCGTTCAACCTTATATACCTCGGGTTCTCTAACCGACTGAAGCTCTTCTTTGTACCAAGTGCCTAAAATAGTGTTATTGTTGTAATCCCTAACGACGTACGTGGGGATCTCGCCTTTACGTTTTTTACTTTTAATGTAAACGATTTCTTCGGACCAATTCGGGGTGTAGCCCTTACCAAACACCCTACTACGTAACCCCATCCTAACGGGGTCTCCCACCCTGTAGCCACCACCGTACAAATTGACAAACACCTCTCCTTTATTGCTCTCGTTTACATCTACGGGCGCCATCTTTATGGACCTGTGATAAGATCGATTATAGGCACTTACTATATCTTGTAAAGAGTCCAGGTAACGTTTAGTGTTGTTTACATGCAGAAAACGGCTTATTCGCCCCCGTACCGTTCTGATGACACGTTCGGCTATTGTACATTTTAAGTCTTCGTTTTGAGTGACGTAGTGGTGCACGTTGTACCTTTTAAATACGTCACTTACGCGTCTACCCAGGAATTCACCTCCTTTGTCGCTCCATGCGGCCGAGGGTACACGCCCCCTGTTAAATAAATCGGTTAAAGCTCTACCGACGGTCCCTGCGTCTTTATTTTTCAGCGGCGTAACAAACAACTCTTTGGTGAATATGTCTATCACAATCAATAAAAAATTTACATTATCATTTTCACGAGCAGAGTTACTGACATCCGCGAGATCCATACCCCATATTTTATCAGGACCACCCACCCTAACCCTGTTACGTTCGAATTTACGTTTAATAGGTCTAAATAGGGTGTAACTAGATTCTCCTTTCAGCCAGTTTTTGATAGCTCGCAACGTGATCCTGTGCCCTTTTGCCCTGACCGATCTGTACAGTCGGCTGACCCCTCCCAAACTCCCTTCGTCGCTCGAGTCGTAGTAAACGGACTTCAGAATCCTATCAGTGGTAGTCATTACTCCAATCTAAAGTTTCATCATCTTCTTTTCTTTTTTTATCCGTAGAAGGCAGGTCTTCGTCAAAATCGATTAAAGGTAGATCGTCCACCGCCGACGTTCCCGACGCTTGCCTGACATCCCACACGCCGGAAGGAGTGGATCTAAATGGGGAGGGCTTATATACGTCGGAACGACGCAAATAGGTTTTGTAAGGTACATATTCCTTTATAAATCGCCATCCGGGAATAGAGTGAGCCTTTTTTCTTACAGCTTTGTTATTTGTGATTGCACCGTGAAGCAAATCTACGACATTCGATCCCTTTATCACTTTACTCTCGTGCACCAACTGTCCGAACGGGTCGTAATCGATGTTGCCGCTGTTTAACATGCGTTCGACCCTCCCCCTGTAAACTTTAGGTAACGCTTTCAAGTTTGCCCGTAATTCGTCGGCAGAGCCGGCCGGGGAAACAGCAAGCCCAACGGCCGCTCGTGCGGCCGATCCCTGCGGCGAAGCCGCAGCCGGCGCCTGGGGCACCGGGCTACTGGGGGTAGCAAACGTTACTTTCAACGCGTCGTCTTCGTACTTTTTGTCGACGTCCAAATATCTTTGAAGGGCTTGTGTATATAGCTTGGATTTGTCGTATTCCGAGAGGAACTGGTCCCCTAGGATACTCTTCATGGTATCGTCCAGTTTATTTAGGGGTTGGGTAAACGCGGACCTGGGGTGTGGGACGGACCTGTCGTCCCTAGTCGGCGCTACGTCCAAAGGCATTAGTTGCATTCGTTTATACATCTCTATTTGGCTATTAGTCCACCCAGTGGGCCTAAAACGGGTCCCAATAGGGCACCTAAGAAACCTCCCGTTTGATTCTTGGACAGATGTTTATGTTTGTCCTTGTTTGAGCAGCTTTTGGATGCTAGTTTCAGAAGTACCTTCTTATATTTTTTTAGTGTCTTTCTTTGAATGGGCGTTAAAGGTACACGGCCGTTTAATAAATTTAATGATGCTAAGCACAATACTTCTCTTATTTCGGGGCACTGTAGCAAAATCGTCTTCACGCGTTTGGAGGTTTTTTTTTAATTTAACACTTCTAGCAAAGGAACAAAGTCTAATATTTTACTAGCCTTCATTTTGGTTGGTACACCATTATAGGTAACTTAAAAATATTAGAACGAAACCTTATCGCTTCCGGCGTTAGAGGATGAATATCTATTAGGAGAAAGTCACCCAATTCCTTGGTCTCTTCTTTGTAAACAGGTAACAGGAAATCTTTAGACACTCCCAATTGGTTGGCTAAAACTTTCAACTGCCCAATATCACGACTCGATTTAAACAACAGAAACGAATGCGTATTTAGCGAGACAGTACGTAAAGTCTTTGAAAATAAGTTATGTACGACGATAATCACGGTAATGCTTCTGTGATGACTACCCCTCAAAACCACGTCGTGAAGTAAATCGGTGGGTAATGAATATACGAGGTCGTCAAGAATTAAAACTGCGTCACGCGGTATACTGTCGTAAATGTCTCTGTTAAAAGTGGAGTGAAATTGTACGGGTATTGGACTGGCCTCTCGTAAAGTATCGAAAAGAGACTGATCCTCTCCGTAACAATAGCAAACGGATTTTGGAGGTGGATTAAAAACGTCTTGAGATTTCAAAATTAAGTTTACGATAGCAGTGCTCTTCCCACTAAATGAAGGCCCAACGCAGAAAGGTTGCTGGGATGATGAAGCCGAGCATCCATGAATGAATGAATGAGCTAACGCCCCGTACGCCTCTTTTATACCACTCCTGACAAAACCTATTTTTATTTTAACAGAATAAAGGAAGCATTCGTCATCCCAACATCCTTTACGCGATACTTGTACACTATATGTATGTATTGTGACTTATCTAAAGGAACTTAATACGATAATAAACACACAAACCAAGATCTTCACTTCATATTGTTTAATGTTATTTTTTTTTTTTGCTACAGTATTACATGACTCAAACTGTATGATTGTTAAAGTACGGTGAATTAATCACGCGAGCGGCAATATAAGGATAATATTGCGCGTGTCTTAGAATAAATGGATCGTCCAGACTATACACCCTGTCCTTGTGCTTCTCTAACCACGAAGGTAACAATAATTCACACAGTAACATAGACTCGTCTTCCTCAGTCAGCTTCACGCAGGGTAAACTGTCACTTTTGAATAGGTCTATCAAGCAGTTTTTTCTGGCCGTTTTAGTCCTTAATGGGGTAACTCCGAATAGTGCAGTGGCTGAGATTGTTCTTAGTATCCCCACGACGACGTCTTGATTCACGGGCACATGAAACCTCAGGTAAAAATTAATTGTTCCATTTCCAAAATTACCGATGCTGTAACTTTTCAACTGGAACTCCGAGGTCAAGGCGTCTACAATAGTGAAACATAGGGATTTGTCCGTAGGTGATAAGAGTAGTTGTGCGCTGTATGTTACATAGCTCCCAAAAGGTGTCGTCTTGCGTCTCTTCGTACCCTTTGACTGAGTAGGACCGTTTTCTGACACGTCTGTCATCGTCACGTCTGAGAAGGAGAATGACGTTCCTTGAGACATCATCCGGTTATTATTAAATACTAATATTATTATTATTATTGTTAATATCATCATTAGTAGCAATCGCTAGGAAATATCAGTTTACGTGAACGTCATTATTCGTTAGCAGTTGCTACTTCTTCAATGTATTAGGTTAATACACTTGACTATCCTGGCTTAATACGTCGAGCTCATGGGCCCATGTTTCTATTTGTCCGACCGATGCCTTGATCGTTTTGAATTGATCGATCGATAGGTCCATCGTCTGTTTATCCAGGGTTACGATGCTCAAGACCTTCTCATTGTCAACGGTGAAGTATGAAACGCCGAATTTGGGTCTTGTGTATAAAATCTGAGCCGGACGGGTACCGGAAAGGGCTACCATCCACCTCTCAAACAATGGTACCATTTTTGTCCATTCGTCCATGCTAAAACAGACCACGTGACCCGTAGGTGTAAAGGTTATTGGATTTTCCACATATCTTCTGACGTGGACCCTGGTCACGTCGTTGAATCTACTGCAAGTTAGAAAAATGCAGTTGCCCAAACCAACGGACATTTCGGGTTTAAGAGGGAACTCGGTTTGCAAAGTAGCCATTCTTTTAAAGTTAATAATAACAATAATAATGATGATATATCGTATTAATAATAATAATGACGGTCGGTATCAGTTGTTCCTGAGAAGTGAAAAGAGAAAAAAAAAACTATAAGTGATACTCCAACGCTCCATGTAATAGCATTTGACGACGCTCCTCAATCGTTCCACGAGCATTGTTGAGAGAGCGCACTTCTGACTCGTACAACCTAATGGTTTCCAAAGCGTGATTCGACATTGCTATATACTTGTCGTTATAATTATCAAAATATGAAATAATTAAAGTGGGTCCTACGTATAGTAGACGGGGTGTATTGTAATAGAAGTGTACAATCCACTGAGGCAGTTTATGTTCGAAACTGAGCCATTCCTGAATGTTGAACGTAATGCCGTGCGACCTCAACATCCCTTCGTCGTCAGATTTCTGAAATCTGATTTTAATGTACTCATTTACTTTAAATACGTCCACCGTTACATTATTCCCTAGGTCAATCTCCATGGTGATAATAACGTTAATAATAAAAACAATAATAGTATTCAATATTAATAATAACCTGCCTACAAAGAATGGTAAAAAAAAAAAACCTAATGTGAAAACGTTACTGCTATGAAACAGCGCAAAGTTACAAAAGTGAATTTAGGTCTGACTTACCAAGAGTGAAGCGTACGAAGCTCGTAGTGCGTTTGAGTACGATTTTTGGATTGGAACTAATCCCTTTTTATAGCAATTTTCTTGGCATCCGTACACCTTTTTTCTTTTGTAATGCCTTACATACATGACTCAACTGTTTTTTTCTGAATACCAGTTTAATTATTGCTTTATTCAGTGGCTTACTGTACGCCTTTGAAGTACATACATGACGCGTCACTTTGGTACGGTACTGTTTACTTGCACTTAAAGAACTGCAACGTTAAGCATTACGTATCAATTTTGACAGGTATCCTTTTCACGGTGATGGATTACCGTCTAGGTAGATTAAACACCTTCCATTGAGACACGACTTTCTCGCGGCTATATCTTAGCCGTGTCATCATTTCAATTGAATACTAGTCTCTAGAAATGAACAGCGTGGTAATGATCGTATAGACTGATTAAACACATTCCATAGAATTGAGACTTTCACGAATACCTCTGGTGTCTACATCATTGACACACGACTTGATGAGTAATCATTTCAATTGAATATCTTTGGAGCGTGGTGATGACATAATCACCGCAATATCGTTTATATACCGTGGTGTCGGTTTTCGCGTTGCCAACATGACTCGTCCGTGCATCCTAACTGTACGCGAGATTATTAAGAGGGTGACCGTACGTTTGTCTTCCTTTTTTTTCTTTCCCATACGCTATTCTATTCATCATTTGATTTGTTCGTGTTTATTTTTTGTTTTAACAAATGGTATTTCTATGTAGGAGGGTGATCTCCGAATATGGATCGATACGGAGCCGGAAATTAATAATTTGAACCATATAATACGTGTAAGACGTTATTTCGTGTTTTATTCTTTACATTCGCGTCTTTTAGTTTAGTTTAGCTAACTAGTACATTTATTTATTAGGCACCAGTTCACGTAAAAGCTACGTTTATTGAGATGGTACACTTTATGTGTCTCAACGTACGTATTTTAGTTTTTCTTCCTTTATTTTTCATCAGTTACGGAATTAAGATAACGAACTATATTTTGTGTTTCATTCATTTTCAAGTGCAATAAACTGGCACACCAACGGTTCAACCGGGGGAAAGGTGGCTGGTTCGGGGCGGGGTGTGATTTGTGCACTCGTTGCCGACTGTGCCCCATTTGCAACGAGGGACATGAGGTTAGTTCTTAATGCCGATTTCCTTTTAGCATTACGTAAACATACTCTGGACCGACTTCCGTCTAAGTTGACACATTCATAAGAGACGTATTCACGAGCGGCTTGTGAGTCTGACCCGTTACTGACCCTTGAATCAGCCTTTCCCGCCACTGGCGTCCCTTCTATAGGATCCGTTTGGGTTTTAGATTCATTCAGACTCACTATGTGGCAGCTAACAGTCAGCTTGGTGATCGCGGCGGCCGCTGGTCTCTTCCAGGGCGGAATGGTCTACGTGGTGTGTCGGCGAGCATTGGAGTACGTGGTGGACGGTGGTGGTGTGATGAACAGCGACGACGTCAACGTTAACAACAACAACACCGTTACTATGGACGTCATTCCACCTCCACCACTACCTCCGTCACGTCCAGCCGTTCGGCCGGAGACACCTCCACCGTCTCCGCCGCCGCCGATTCCATTCACGGACAAAGACCTTACTAGCGCTTGGGATCGGATACGGTCCTCGGCCGGTGCTCGTGTACCGAACGTGTCCGTCTCCACAAACGGCTTAGAGTCGGTACGGAATAGGTTTATTAATGCTACATTATTTTTGTGTTTTACCTACCCCCATCTCTTACGACGGTGAGTAAGTAGGACTTCGCTTTTTTTTTCTGTTTGTTCGTAGTAACCACCACCCGGCCGGCCGATCGCCTCCATGAAAAAAGTGATGCAGTACAAGAAAACCAAAAAAAAAAAAAAAAAAAAACCAGGACGAAGAAGATACTCACCATAAAACGTACTTGATTACTATTCTCCTTTACTTTTTCCTAGGGAAACCGTAAACGAACGTTGTAATCAACTGCGTTTTATGGGACACAACATACACTAACCGTTTTAACTGAATAAAAATCTGTTAGAAAGACTGGGATGGGCACACGTTTGGGCTTTTCTTAATAACGTAGTGTATTCTTACAATACATTACGTTATTAAGATAGGGAATGGTAGTATTAAAACGGTTAGTGTATGTTTCAATACACTTACAGTCAAACCTTAACGTTTTTCACCTTTTCAAAAACCTATTCATTTGCAAACTAATTTAATATTACGTTTCGGCTTAACTTTGCCTTGTGACTGTAACTCCTTTTTTTTCTGAAAATTTCCAGTCACAAGAGTGGTTTTCTCCGGGTTCTCCGGTTTGCCCACTACTCTACATTCCTTTGTTGGTTTAATTTACGTCTGATAGGTCTTTTTCGGCTAACCAACAAAGTGGTCCAACTCACACACAACAACAAACAAAAAAAAAAAACCTTATCTAGCTTTTTGGTTGCTTGAACACCGTATCACGTATGATACAGTTTTTAAGCAACACTGATAGGAACAAAAAGCCATAACGCAGAGAGATAGACTCTGCGCAAATTTTACCTCGTGACGTCATTTGCGATCGTGACGTCACCCGTGGCTCGTCGCTGCCGCTAGTTTGAGTAAATACAGAACAGACGAAAGTAAATATGGACACATCATCTTTATTTCACGACGTTTACAAGCAGCTGGATCAATGCCAGATATAAAGTAAACATAGCTCGTCGTGCTGTTTAACTTACAGACGGAAGTATAGCGACCAAATGGGTGTATAGAATTTCAGCTTGGTACTTTGTCAGGCCAAAGCTACATTTAATGACTTTATCGACGTATTTATTAATCTTCAGGAATGTGTTTGCCTCGTCACATCTTGTTTCCAGAATTATTCCGCTTGACACATGATGCTCTTCTAAACAGCTGGTGTTGTCATACTGCTGTCGGTTCAGATACGACACAACAGTATCCACAAAGATGGCGTTTTTTTCACAATCTTCTATTGAGTTAAGTCTTCTTTCCTCTTTGTGGTAATCTACTGCATTGTGTATTATAAGTCCAGTATCGATCACGAGTAAACACAGTAGCACAACGTCCAGGCAATGTCTTAGCTCCAGACCCATCGTGTTGGTACGTGTAAGGTTGGATGGTGTATGTAACGGTCACTCGCTATTCCATCTCTTTTTATCACGGTCGAACCGACTTTGATCGTTGCAACAGGGGTCTCTCCGATCTTCTATACGGTGTGTGAGCATCACAATCACATTCATCACGCCCTCGTGGATACACAATGTCTTTTTCTCTAGTTTCGATAAAATCGTTACCATTTGGGAACAGATTTATGAATACACAGTTTTTCTCCTGCTCTTTGTGTTCGTTCAGTGGGTTTTGACCGACTTGCCAATTAGCAATGCGCAGCTCACAATACACACACATCGCTGTGTCGGATGCCTCATACATACGATCTACTTTGTCCCCACACCTGAAAAATCCAGCCTCTGCCATTTTACGTGGTGCTAATGTGCCCCCATGCTCCCATCTTCCCTGGAACGTACTCTCCCGTCCTGACGGCGTGAACAGGTCAGCATTCATCTCGGTGGTTGTATGGTCCAGCTATACCTGTTTCTCCCCCTTTTATACCTTCTTGTGAGGGAGCTAACGGTGGAATATTCTCGCACCCAATACCTCTCCATCTATTACAGTTTTTTCTTGCACATTCACAATAGGACCTTTGAGGATACACTTTAGAATACTCCCCTTTGTCGTCGTCACTGTTTCCAGTAGGAAATGCTCGAACAAATGGACAGTCCGCGCCCCAAGTCTTGTGATCTGACATTGGTTGGTCACTCTGCACAAATTCCCCTAGTTTAAATTGACAATAGGGACACATCACGAGATCATTTACGTTGTATTGTTTATCCATTTCTTCGTCACATCTGTAAAACCCTGATGTAGCCAGTACCCTTGCTGACAGATTTCTGTCGTGTGTCCACCTATTCTTAAATGTTCTTACACGGCCAGACGGTGTATAAAGACGTTTGTCCATCTCTAATTGTGACTCTTACAGAAATGGACCTTACTACATGTAACACGGCTACCTTATATACACTCCCCAAACGTCAAAGAGATTCGTGACGTCTTTAACTATGACGTCACATCTCCCTTTGACGTGGGGAGTGACTCCATCCACTTTCTGATGTCATTTTCTTTCCCCACCATCTTTTTTCACCCTGTGGGCGCCGCCATCTTGGACCGGAAGTGACGTCATCGTGACGTCATCATGACGTCACATGACCTGTGACGTCACTTCCGTTTTGGGCCGCAACGCATTATTACTACTGATAGGTATGTCCCGTTCAAATAAACGACTGGAGTGGGACGAAACTTCGCCACTCGGGTAAACAGCGAAAGTCTTACCTTATTGTTGCGGAACGCCATCGTGTAACTGATACTAAATCGTTATTGGGGGTCCGATTTTGCATTGAACGCAGATTAGCTGGCTTTCTTGCTCGAGTTAATTTTTGTCAGACGGGTCATTGCGCTTGATTTCAACACAATTTAAGCATTTGTACCGCATTATTCTTTTTATCCAAATACCAGCAATGTGCTCGACTCTGCTTCTGCATATTAGACACTGACGCTATGGCGTCGCTCTACAATGGTTTACAACCTCAACAATTGAATTAATGTGATGTTTGTTGTGATGATTGTTGCCTAACTTGACGCAACACGTGTGTCTAGATAAACATACAAACAAACGGTTGTCAATGGAATACGGATTATCGAGATTCCCACTGCGGACGTGATGTGAATCTCGTGGACATAGCCACAAACAGACAAATATTATGATCTTAGATAATTTATGTATATTTATACATTGCATGCCATATGATAGATTTACATATTGTATGTTGTTTACTAACGAATTGTCCGTATAAATAGTGATTCGAACTCACTTTTCAACAAAGAGGCATAGTATTCATGACGTCATGTTTTTTTTACAGTCACAATATTTTCATGCAAACGGAATCTAAACCTCCATATCTCTTAACCCTATCTCTAACTAAATCTAATGGAAGCTTGAGCGACTGCTAACAGAAAATCACATGTGTGTGAGTGTAAGTAGTGGGGATCCCGATAATCCGTATTCTATTGACATCCATAGTTGGAATCTCGATAATCTCTTTATTCCGTTGAATTCCGTAGTGGGGATCGAGGCAGCTATGTCTCTTAACCCTGGATCTAACTAAACCTAATGAAAACTTGGGCGACTGCTCTCGGGAAATTACATTATTTTCATACAAACGGAATATCACTATGCTATTAAAAACGGCCATATACAGGGGGCTGTCCTAGTAATTATTATGGAAATACAATGATCAAATACAACGAAGACACTGAAAAATATGTAGAAAAATGGGGATAATTTTGAACCAGTAGAACTGTGAAAGGCAATCATTAGATTCGAGAAAAACGTAAATAAAATTATGAAAATGAAGCCAAAAGTGGACCATCGCGAGGCAATGGATTTCTTTGAAAAGAAGTATGAAGAAATGAAATATTAAAGCGAAGAACGACAGGTAAATCTATATAACTAATATCATAATATTTCTTTGTTTGCTTGTGTGTCCACATTGATATGGGCGTTCCGAAGTGGGAAACTCTATAATCTTTACTAGCGGAGTCGCTCGCTTCGCTCGCTCATTCCGCGTCGTCTCGTTACGCTCGAGGAGCTTTCATGCTGCAACTCTTGTGCTAATGACGGACATTCCATATTCAACACGATCAAGCAAATGATCAGAGTGCAGTACGTGTTTTTCGTAGGCCGGTGAATAATGAATTTATTGGAGCCATGGCCCATAGCCAAACGCTATTATACTACAACGTTGATTATACTACAATGTTGATTATACTATCTTTATTAATAAAATCGAGTTGTCGCGTAGGATGGACGGCAACGAAACGGCCGCCACAAGACGGCCGCAAGTAATTGATAGAGCACATATCCGTTTTCATTGTCGGTCGCTCGCCGTTTTTCTTTGCTACCGTGGGAAGAATGAGCCCTCTTGCTGATTGTTGAAGCTTCGTTTGTTAATCGAGTTGTCACGTAGGATGGGCGGCAACGAGACAGCCACAAGACGGCCGCAAGTAATTGATATAGCACATATCCGTTTTCATTGTCGGTCGCTCGCCCTATTTCTTTGCTACCGTGGGAATAATGAGCCCTCTTGCTGATTGTTGAAGCTTCGTTTGTTTAATCCTCCCTTACAATGTCTCCAATGCCTTTTCATTTATTTCACCTGTACAAAGGCGTCATTATTTATTTCCAGTATACAAAGGCGTATTTATTATTTCCCACGCACAAAGGCGTATTTATTTATTTCACATGTACAAACGCGTATTCCAACCATTTTTGCACGAAAGAATCATATGTAATGTAAGTGTATGGACTCCACAACAAGGGATACGCTGAATGAGAGAGTGAAGCAATGAAAAACACCGTTTGCTAGACAGGGTACGCAAAAACACATAGACGGGATACACGAATTCCGTAAAACACATCAGGAAGGAAATCGTCCCAGTGTTTTTAACGGTGCATTAAACAACACCCGTGCGTAGCACGGGCTTCCGCTAGTGTTGATTATACTACAATGTTGATTATACTACAATGTTGACTATAAAACAACTTAAGTACATGTACGTATTGAACCTAGGACCACACACCGTCATCCATCATACCCTGGTGCTACTACGCTGATTTTCGGCACGACACAGTTTCACAAATTCACTGCAAAACTACCCTAGCAGCCTTGCAGACGTAAGTCTTCAGTTGATAAACAAATGATAACCATAAATAAGTCCAACGGTCTGGCCACCCAACAGCTACTTGCGCTTCTTAAAGCGAAACATGCGATTCGTATCCAGTCGGCCTTAGCTTGAAGAAACCATCCTCTTTCTGAGTGCGCCTAAACTGCCAATGAGCCAGGAGGAGAGGCACGCGATTTGTAGCCCTGTCGGCCTTGGCTTGAAGAAGCCATTCCCTTTTCGGCACGCGATTGTATTGTTATTGAGCCAGGAGGTTAGGCATGCGATTTGTACACAGTCAGTCTTGCCTTGAAGAAGCTATCGCCTTTCTGGCATGCACCTAAACAGGCAATGAGCCAGGAGTCCAAACAAGGGATTTCTTCCCCAGTCGGCCTTGGCTTGAAGCAGCCGTATCCATCCCCGCCGCTAGACCGTTTCAACGCTGTAGCACGCGAGTTGCTGCATGCTTGAACTAAAATGCTTGGTAATTTTATCATTCATACTCCTTGTGCCGCTTTGGGATGTTATTTTTCATCCGAAATAAATTTTGTAGACTTTACATGGGTTTCCTTGTTTACAAATTTTAAGAATTTTTACTTAAAAATCTCTTTCCCCGCTACGTGTGATGCTTTGAAACAGCAACCACATGTCGCCTATAATTTCTGGCTAATATAAAAGATTTCGTGCAAGGCGAAATCGTACCTAGAAACTATTCGTTTTTACCGCTATTAGGCTGGACTATTGCTGAGTAGAGCACCAGCTAAAAGCACACTATTGATCGAACGTCGTTGTTTTACAAATGCAAATGTGGAAACATTTTTGACCCTTTTGTTATCAATATATTTTTTTTTAAATAGGCCTAATTTACCATTAATCTTTTCGTAGCTTTACGTAATTTCATTTATGTAAGGCTAAATAGGTAGTTTGTATTTGAAATTTCCAAAATGTAACTCCAACAGTCATCCCATTAGCGAGCTGCACGTGTCTCATTCTTGAATGACAGCTATTCGGATTGCCAGCCATAATCCCACCGACAACAATGCTGGACCACGCGCTGCCTACGTGGCACAACAATTGTGGACCATCCTCTCAGCAGGAATATGTGATTGGTTGATTGATTGATTGGTTTATTGTGAGCAATAAGACCCAGTACGTCATCAGCTCAATACTATAAACTTAACTTCTAATTACTAAACTATACAACAACAACAACAACGAAACAGGTACCACTACAGACCAACAGCCTCAACCTGGTGCCCGGATGGCCGGACATTAAAGGAAGAACGGAGACAAAAACAAACCCTACGAGAAACGGCCAGTTGCCCGACAAAATCCAAGTACCGTTCGAAGAGAGTCTCTACTACCCGTCAAGTGTGGTGGCACACTTAGGGCCACAGCCATGGGCTCATTCGTGTTACTCAAAGGCAGACGACGCTGAGTTACCCAGAGGGGACAAGAGAATAAGAAGTGCCTAACTGTCTCATCTCCTGTACCACAGGTACACTGGGGTGAAGTGCACCATCCAAGCCGATAAAGGTGTGCCCGCAGTTGAACATGCCCGGTCCGCAGTCTAGAAATGAGACCAGAATCCTTCCGCGACAGCCGACCCAAAGCAGCCGGGACAGAAACAGACGGATGTATCTCGAAAAGAGTACGTCCAGATTCACCAGTCTCCCATCTAGTCTGCCACCTTTTCCGAAACATGGCAGTGGTCACAGAGCGCAGGTCCCCAGGACCAACTGGGAACTGTATAACATTGTGCCTGGACGCAAAACCCTGCTTAGCAAGGTCATCAGCCAGCTCGTTCCCGAAAATTCCAGAATGCCCTGGTACCCACAAAATAGAAACAGAGACACCTCTCTGAACAGCGCAGAAAAGCTTCCATCCAATTTCCCAAACAATAGGATGAGACACCTGTAACGAATGAAAGCTTCGTTTCAGAAACCCGATGCCAGCAGCAGAGTCCGACAAGATGCAGAACCGTGGCAACTCCAAGTCAAAACCAACATCAAGAGCCACTGAAACAGCCACGAGCTCTCCCAGGAAAGCCGAAGGGAGACCAGACAGAAAGTAGCTAAACTCCAGATGGAATTCTGGAACAGTGACCCCAACACCCCCTTCATACCGATTGAGATGAAATGAAGCATCACAGTACAACTGAACAGAGTCCTGCAAAGTACTCACAGCCTGCATAGACACAGTGCTCATTGCCGTCCCACACCAGGCCCACGGACAGGGTGGTCGTGATATAACAGGGGTTGGGAACGCTAGGAGCCCGTTGTCAAGGAGCAGGGTAGCACCCTGCCCAGGAGCCCCAAGCAGATCACGTGCACCCTGACCCAACGAAGTGTAGTCCAGGAGCAAACGTGCCAGAGGATCCTGAGGACCCCTAGCAACAGCTCTCAGGCACAGTCTCAAGAGAAGTTCCTGAGCTCGCAAATCAACTGGTAACTCCCCCGTCTCAACATGGAGTGCTAAAACAGGAGTAGATGGCAGACAGCCAGAGACTGTACGTAAGCAGTCGTTTAATGCCACCTGAATCCCCCGCAAGGCCCGCTTGGAATAAGCAAGAATGGGGAGATGAAAATCAGTGCAGGCTCTAATACAAGCCCTAAAAAAGGTAGAGACAATAGCACGTCTCGCTATTAACTTATTTGTGGCAAAGGACCTTAAAACCTGCAGCCGTGACACAACCACCTCCCTGACAAAGGCGACATCAGCCGCCCATGTTAGTTCTGGATCCAACCAAAAACCCAAGTATCGAACCTTGGACTTAGAATGGACTGCCATACCATCAACAGTAATAACACCATCCAAGCGTGGGCCCCTATGGAAGATCATCAACTCTGTCTTTGCTGCAGAGAGAGCAAGCCCTCTGACAGCAAGCGCAGCCGAGCCCCTTTCAATAGCAACTTCAAGTACCCTAAGGAGTAATGGTAAATCGGTGCCCGCAATCCACACAGCCACGTCATCAGCATAAGCGACCACATTGACCGAGAGATTCATCTCAATGAGTACGGCATTAATCGCAATAGCGAAAAGTGCCGGACTTAGACAGCTCCCTTGTGGGAGCCCTCTGTCGGTGGAAGCCACACTAGACCAATAGCCATTAACCCTGGTTGCAAACTGGCGATTGCCAAGGAGAGCCAAAATGGCCCTCCTCAACTTGCCACTAACACCAAGCCCGCTCATGGCATGACCCACCCAGGCCACATCAACCGTATCATAAGCGGCCTTGATGTCAAGGAAGACGGCAACAGCCAAACCACCATTTACCCAAGCCTCCCGAATCCCCGACTCAAGGAACAAGACAGCATCTTGAGCACACCTATTCTTTCGAAAACCGAACTGAGCCTCAAATAAGTTCCCCGAGCACTCCACCTGCCACGTTAACCTGCGGACGAGAATCCTCTCATAAAGTTTTCGGGCACAAGAGAGCAGTGCAATTGGCCTGTAGCTTGCAACACTAATTTTGGACTTACCCCTGCCAAGGACCCGGGACAACACCAAAAAAAGCCAAGACTCTGGAATTACTCCACCATCAAAACGGCTTTGAAAGAAAGCCAAAAGTTCTTCTCGCCCCTCTACACCAAGGCCCTTTAGCTGGGCATACGATATATTGTCGATGCCAGCAGCCCCGCTCGTCCGGCAGGAGTCCAAAGCCGCTGTAAGTTCCACCATAGACAGGGGGAGATCCAGCTGAGGACCATACTCATCAGCCAGATCTGGAGGGGGCGGCCCCTTGGCCGAACAGTACACAGCCGAGAAGTTCCTATTAAACTCCTCAGCCATTCTCAAACCACGGAGCACACCTCCAGCCTGCCCAATAACCCACGAAATTGCTATCCGTTGATCCTGTGGGCGCACCAAAGTCCACAGACGAGAAAGAGGAACACCCTGAGAAACCTGCTCACATACCCTAGCACCATACAAGGCCTTTTCTTTCCGCAAAACAAATCTCGTTTCAACAGAGACCCCAAGAAATTCATACCATCGCAAATCAGAGCGAACACGCCGAAAGCGCTGCCAAGCCTTGCGCCGTTCCTTGACAGCCTTTAAACAAGCAGGGGTCCACCAAACAGGATGATTGTTAGTGCACTTCCGAGGGAGCACCCCAGTACTTCGACCCCTTGGCCTAACCCAGCGCTGAATCCATGGAGCAAAGTCCCCCGACACAATAATTGGGCGGGAGGAACGCCTGTCCTCGTGATGGGAGAAGATCAACCCACTGGAATGAGACAGAGCCACCGGAAAGTGGTCGCTCCCCCTTAAATCCTGCGATACTTCAAACGAAAATAAATGGGCTAAACTCGTGGAGCAGAAAAACATATCCAACACAGATTCCTGTATAACACCCCCATAAAGCCTGATAAAGGTCGGCGTCCCATTCTGAATAATTTCCAAGTTTAAAACATCCAGGGAGTTGGCAAACAGTCTACCCCGAGCATCACAACGAGGACTGCCCCAAAGCCAGTGATGAGCATTGAAATCACCTCCCAAGACCAAAGGCCCCGGAAGGGAACCAACCCACCTCACCCACTCGTTTTGCAAAATGACACCAGTAACATGAATGAACCCAACAGTGAGCCAAAAAGTCTTCCACCACACTCTAAACACACAAGCATCTATACCTGGGCAAATGGGGACGGGTACGAGAGAGCAAAGAACCCATTCCCTTATTAAAACCCGAATTCCAGAATTTGCTGGACCAGCAAGGCAGCTGCAACCTGCCAGTAATGGTGTAACACCCACTGGTAACTTCGTTTCGACTAGGCCTAAAATGTCCACTTTCCGACTCAAGCACTCAATGTCCTCTAATTTGTTCCTCGCCCCCCTAACGTTCCATGAGCACAAAGTGAAAGTAAGATGTGTATAAAGTGGTCAGTACCTGAAACAATGCCAAAACTAACCTATGTCTAACAGGTCCGTCCTGCTAGACTGGTCTGGATTCACATTCAATAATTGCACTGATTGCAAAGACTGCATGCACACATTGTCCACTAGTGCACAACACACCGATTGCACGCATTCCAGGTCCCCTTCCACAGAGTGAGAACCCTCAGCTGACAGCAAACACGCCACACTAGCTTCCACCAGACCTGAAGTAGTTGATCCCACATCCACCAAGTCATTACATGCGTTCAGCGGAGCTACAGGAGGTACTCCAGCTTGTGAGTCAGAAAGGATGATGGAAGGGACCACACTAGACCAGTCTGGCCCGTCGGTCACCATTTCACATACGCCAACCTCAGGTGCAAGCGCCGCAAATCTGTTAGTGTCCTCCATAGCCTGTAACTTCAAAGAAGGCGGAGAACTTGCCAAACTGGACTTCTTGGAGGCCTTCCTCCTTCGCGGCTGACGCACCACCCAGCCCGCCCCCTCTTCACCCAAAGACACACCTGGGAGCACATTAACAATAGGCAGATACTCCCGCACACTATCTTGCACTTCAACTCTTGGACCAACATCATAGGCGGAGACCACATCCTTGCCGGCAGCAACTACTTCTGGACCAGGCTCTGGTTCAGGATCAGGAGTTCTCAGGTGAACACAGCAGGCGTCTTTCCTCACCAAAGAATGGCACTGCTCACAATAAACCCACGGGCAGAATTTTCTCACATGCCCACGGGTTTTGCATTTAAGGCACCTTGGGGCCCTATCTGCCACGGCCAGTAAGGCTGGAACACCACGCACACCAATAATGTCGGGGA
>JAHWFP010188952.1:0-12011 GCA_023313725.1 Lithobius niger
AATTGTTATAATGCATTTACTTTAAAGGTTTTTAGTTTTAGTTTTTAATTTTCTAATGTTGTGAAAATTTATACAAGTCAGGATTTACCGTCAATCCGCACTTGGATTCCCCATTTAGAAAATCAAGATTTCTTAACTTTTTTTTTTATGTATATTTTTTATTACATGGTGTAAAGACTTTTGAAATATGAGCCTTGTTAATAAGAATTCTTTATTCAGTAAGAATCCATTCTTTAATTATCTTTTTGATGTTGTTATGTGATAATTTGTCCCTTATATTTTTTGGAATTTCATTTAAAATCGAGGGAACAATATGCGCATTGCATCTCTTGCCATAGGAATTCCTCCAAGTTGGTGTTTTTAACCATGCATTGTTATTTCTTAGTGGTCTGTCGATTCTTATTTGATATGTTTTGTCAAAGAAATTGTTGTAAACAATTGTAAGCCTATAAAGGTTCCTAAAAGTTAGTAGCCTATTTTCGCGTGTTACCTCCTGTGTGGTTTTTTCCTGTAAGTTAAAGAGTGCTTTGGCTGCTTTATTTAAGATCCTTTGTAGGCGGGTCAAATGACATGTGGAAGTGGAACCAAAGATTGTGCAAGCATACCTAACATTTGACATGACCCAAGCATCAAAAAGACAAATTTTGCAGTTTTTATCCAGGAAATATCTTACCATGTAAAGTGAAGGAATAGTTGCTCTGATTTTTCGTATAATTTCATCAATATGTTGGTCGAACTTCCAGTTGTCATCAAGAGTAACTCCGAGATATTTAAGATTAGATACTTGTTTCAGAGATTTACAGTTGCATGGTGCTGTTAAGGAACATGATTCAGAATGTAAATATATTTTACAGTTAAGCCTGGCAGTGTGGGAAGTGGTTATATGCATGAACATTGTCTTTTCTTGACTAATAAAAAGTTCATTATCGCGCAGGTAGTTACTTATTTTATCGAAATCACATTGTAAATTTTTTATCATAATGTTCTGCTTTTTGTGAATAGAAAGGAGGAAAATATCGTCTGCATATAAACAAATGCTCGAATGGAGAGTAATCTCAGTAATATCATTTATATATATATAATGAACAAAATTGGGCCTAATACAGAGCCTTGCGGGACTCCATATTGCATTCTGTACCAATCACTTAGATCCTCACCAACTTTCACGCTACTTTCTCTTTCCAACAGGAAACTTAGTAAAATTCCCAACAGTTTACCTTTAATGCCAATGTTAAATAATTTTTTCCCAAGAATTTCGATATCTAGGGTATCGAATGCTTTTTTCAGATCGATTGCAATTGTACCTACATGTTTGCTATCATGAAGGGCAGTGTTAATTTTATTATTAATGTTGCTTAAGGCATCCAAAGTGCCCATTTTGGGTTGGAAGCCAAATTGACACCTGTTTATAAGTTTGTATTTTGAGAGAAAGCCTAAAATTTTGTTTGCAAAAAATTTTTCAATGATTTTATCGAGTACAGGAAGTAGTGCAATTGGTCTATAGTTACAAAAATCATTTTTTTTTCCCTTTTTAAAAATTGGTCTAGTTATCTGCCTTTTAAGTTTAGAAGGCCAAATTTCTGAGTCAATAATGACAGAGATGAGTGCAACCAAAAATTGCGCTGTTTTTTCCTTTGATTGAATAAAATGGTCTAGGAAAAAACCATCATAACCGCAGGAACTCTTTATTTTTAAATTATTAATAATCGATATGATCTCAAAATGGTTTGGTTTAATAATCTGAATTGTGTTGTTTATCTTATTCATAACAGGGGCGTTATGTGCAATCACTTTTTTATTTATGCTTCCATAAGAATTTAAGTTTCTCCTGGCCATTTGTATTTTTTTCTGCTTTTTAAGTTCTGGAACTTCCTGTTTAAAGAAGCAAGCAAACTGATTAGCAATAACAGAGTTGCCGACAAGTGGGAAAGACGAACGAATTGTTTCATCAATTCTATTTTTTTTACTTTTTTTGTTAGTTCTACCACCAATTTCGTTTATTTTTTCCCAAATTTTAGCGCTGTTATTTTTATTTTTTTTGAAATATTGTTGGTAATAATTTTGTTTTGCAGCTTTTATTTCGAGGTTAAGTTTATTTTTCAAGCTTTTATAAAGTTCAATTTGCGCAGTAGGAGGGTTACATTGTTTAGATAATTTAGACCACATTTTATTTTTTTTATTTTTTTTTTAATAGTTCATGGTTCATCCATTCTGTTTTGTACGTTTTATGCTGACCTTGTTTTAGTTCCTGTTCAGGATTTTTTTTAAATCTTTTATTTCTTTCATAAATATTATTTATAGTTTGTTCAATTGCCTCATACATCAGATTTGGGTCCTTAAAGTTATTTAAAAATTCCCAGTTTTGCACGTTGAGTTGCTTGATAATTCCTTTTTGGTTGAAAAAGGTATTTACAACCTCGGATTCATTGTTTCTGGCCAAAAATTGTGTGTCCTTATTATTACATAGTTGGATAGCTGTAAAATAGTGGTCTGCGAGCTTGATTTTGACCACGAAAGATGCACAAGTCCAAGATTTTGTTTTTCCGTAAATCAAATCAATACAAGATTTAACAATTTTATTCTGCCTGCATTCTTCCCGAGTTGGGGAATTTATGAATTGGGAGAGTCCATAGGATGCCATACAATTCTCAAATTTCTCAATATCATATTTTTCTGTATGATCCTGAAAGCCCTCCAAAACATTCAAATTAAAGTCACCAATCAACAAAATATTGTTATTTGACTTTTTAGTGTTGAGAAGCATTTTTAACTTTTTTATAAAATTTATCCTGCTTGATGATGGTTTCCTATAAAGGGCTATCAATTCAATACATTCTTTTCCTAAATTAAAGGTGCAGATGATAGCGTCATTTTCATCAATTTTTATGTTGGTACAATTGATATTATGTATTTTTAATTCATTTATGAAAATTAAAATACCACCACCTTTTTGATTTTTTCTGCAATTGATGTATTTAGTGTAGTTCTTCATGTTAAAAAGTTTCGCCTCATCTTCATTTAAATTAATTTCCGTGAAAATAATCACATCCCAACAAATTCCTGCCGTTTCAAATTCTGCAAGCCAAGAGTCCCAGTTAAGCTTGCAGCTTCGAATATTTGTGTGTATGCACTTAATTTTCTCGGCTTCATTATAAATCAGACATTTCTTTAAGTCATCAAAGTTATCGCGCACACTGTTTAAATAATCCCCAGAATCACTTATTATGAAGATGCTTGTGTGTCGGGTTCACTTGTTTGCTCTGAAATTCCTGAGGCTTGTAAAGTAGGTTTAGATGTGGGTATCTTTTTCACTATTTTTTCAAGGTCTTCTTCACTTTTTATGTGGTGCACAAATCTTGATTTTTCGTTTTCTTTGACGTTTATTTTGCCGTCCTTGAACCATATATATCTATGAGTGCTCTGTAACTCTTGCTTCGTTTTCCATAGGAGTGTTTTATAGAAACTGGTCAGGTGCTCGTTTATAAAAATTTTTTCTTGATTTCCATTTCCAAAGACGTCGTTATTCGTGATATTTTTATTTTTTTTCTTACACTCAAGCCAATGGTCTCTGTTAACTCTGTTCCTAAATTGTATCAAAATTGTTGGGGTTCTGTTTTTATTTCTTGATGGGAGTCTGTGAGCTTTATCGATCCAAGTGTCACGGAACTCATGAACGTCGATTGTGTCGGCTAATCGATGTATAGTGTCTCTTAAGTCTTCATTCTGTTCGGTTTCTACTCCGAATATTTCAATGTTTCTGTTTCTGCTATATTGCTCACTTTCCTCTTGGTTTTGCTTGATTGTGTTTATTGAACTTTTCAGGTTTTCCAGATCCTGTTGCTCAATAGGTTCAGGATGGTTTGCCACTGTTTTTGTCTTCTCCTCCAGGACTTCTATTCTTCTTAGTAGTTTTTTTGTTTTCAGCTTTGATCTCATTCAAATTTTCTTGTATTTGGTCGTATTTCTTGTTCACAAACTCAATACTAATCAGTATCTGATCGTTAGATTTTGCCACTTCGTCCATTTTTTCTTCCAGTTTAGTCAGTTTTTCATTTAGTTTCATATTATATTTCACCTGAGCGTCGTTATCTTTCCTTTGTTTCTCGTAGTTTTTTTCTTGTGTTTCAAGTTGGTGAATTATTCGCTCGTTTGATTCGATTAAATGGTTCATTTTTCTTTCCATTTTTTCTGAAATTGTTGCAGTTGCTTGCTTTTCCAGGTTCGCTGTGTCATCTAAGTCCTCCTCCTTGTTGTATGAATTTTTCTTGTTTAATTCGTTTCTTCGACTACGGCATCGTTTGCATATCCATTCTTTTTTTTTAGCATCACTCATACTGGTAATTGTCGAGCTAGCCAAGCCTGAGCATTTTTTTTCGTAATGTATTTTTCCATTACACAATAATAATAATAATAATAATAATAATAATAATAATAAACTTTATTGTAGCACGTGAAAGTACATACGATCTACAAAATTCAGGAATGAAAATTGATTGTGCCACAAAGGGAGAGGTTTAGGCGTTGGGACCGTTCTTACACCTAACCCAAACCATCATGTAATTATGTACATTGTCAGCAGACAATAGCAAAAACTAAAGTAAACAAGAAGATGGGATATAGTGGGGGTTGGGGGAGGGGGGAGACAGGGAAAAACAGGGAACAGTCCCAACAAATCCCCGGCCAAAACGAACCCTGGGCGAAGCCGGGTACGTATGCTAGTTCCCCTATAAAAAAAAAAAAGAAACTTCAATTTTACAGTCAGAAACATGAGATTGCCGAAAAAATTCTACACCTAATCACGAAAGAAACAGAATGTGCACTGTGCTCGTTGATACCTTGATTTTATGATTTACTGTGATTCAATCTTTACTGAATCCCACGCATTTTGATTTTTTGACGCATCTCACTCCAGACGTTGTGTTTTTCCCGCCAAGCCAGGTGGTGAGAATAATTGGGTCTGGGTTTGGCATAAAGTAAAGTAGTTATTTTGGCCTGTAGATTTTTTTACTGCTAAAACGATACTTATTCGGCATAGTAAATTAAAGGGCAAATTGTAGGGTGCTAACCTAACAGCAGAGACAAATTCATTGTCCGTAACATTTGTTATTAAATGGTATTTAATGGTGATTCAGACTGTTTTCACCAGTTAGTATAACTCACAATCAGAAGTACATTTCCACGTAATAGCCTAAACGAAAATTGGCAAATTTAACCAACCCACACTAAACAACAGACACCACAATCCAGGATTTTTGTTGTTATCCACCCGTTAACGGTAGGTTTATAGCAGGCGGAAATCTTCAACCCTGATTTCGAGTATTTGTAACTAGTTTGGATTGTTGCCTAACATTATGTTGTATCTAAATGCAGGAATACGACCAGTTCAATACAAACGGAATTACAGATTACGACTAAGATTCCGTCAAACCCCTATAAATTCTTGTTAAAACTCACACTTTCGTAGCTCTTTAAAAAAAAAATACCAATCAAGCCGTAAAAAAAAAACCAAGGTGTTTATCGAGAAGAAATAAGTTTTTCCGTGAGGCTGGTGGCTTTTGTCTGATTTTTACCTAAGCAGTTTTTGAAATAGAGTTACAGAGAAAAAGGGCTCGCTTCGTGACATCACTAGGACTATTGTCTAGTGACGTCACGTCTCACTCGAGTCGTTTATGTGAATGGATCTGTCGTATCACTTATTAGCGTCAGGCCTAAGTCCCAGAAAGTCAAGTCGATTTAGCATGATTTTCGATGAGAACACGTGCCAGCAAATTGTAGGCTTTGTTATTGAACGGTTTATGATGGAATCGTTTACACAGGAAGGGTTCTAGGGACGTGATCAAGAATTTTTCCCAATTATGCGTCCGTATAGAAATTGAACCGGTTAGTTTCAGATTTTGACAATTTCGCATGGGGGAGGGGGGAATGAGCCTTAATGGCGCGTCGACAGCTTGGTCATTAGCGCCAACCTCAGTCACAGTGCAGTGGTCCGGGTTACCACTGCACCACACATTACAGAGATATTATTAAAACCCGTAATCTAAATCTTGTCATACATCTGTACCTCCTGCAAATATTGGAAAACACCTGACAGGAGAATAGACTTATCGCCCAATAGACGCGCAATGTCAGGCGGAAGATGGAAACGATGACGAACACCGTCAAGATGGCGACAATCAACAAGGAAGTGCCGGACCGTAAGTGGCCGTCGACACCAATAACATTCAGGAGGGTCACCCCCCCCCCCCCCGCAAAAGGAAACAGTGAGTAAGCCGGGTGTAACCAATGCACAAATGGGCCAACACTACCTCTTCACGGCGACTGCGGCGACACGCCGAGTGCCATTCCTCGATAGTGCCTTTAATAGCTCGCAATTTCTTACGGTCCTGTCTGTCCCGCAAGTTCAGCCAAAAAGCGTGTAACCTCAGACGCAGAGTTGGAAAGACGTGTGAGGGAACAAGGATGAGATCCTTTCCGAGAGGGCCAGAAAGGGACCCATTCGCTGTGCAATCAGCTCGCTCATTTCCACCTATCCCAACATGGCCCGGGATCCAGGAGAAAAGCACGGTTTTTCGCTGGTCAGGCAAGCGGGAAAGCAAAGCTTGGACACGTTGTGTCAAGGGGTACCGAGGATTGTAATTCGCCAAGGACTCCAGGGCACTCGTGGAATCACTAAAGATAATGAAATGCATGCCCTGAAGGTCAAGGATCCATTCCACCACCAAACCGTGAGCCAAAAGCTCTGCAGAAAACACAGAATAACTTGATGGAAGGCGATGGGCAGCCGTTACCCCCCTTACACACACAAGCACACGCCACGCCAACATCTGACTTCGACCCAGCAGCAAATAGCCGCTGATAACCGGCGTACTGAGAACACAGCCGCCGGAACTCCTGCAAGTACCTTGCTGGTAGAGAGCAACCCTTCAGGATGTACGCCAGAGTGAAAATGAAAATGCCACTTGGGACAAGCCAAGGGGCTACTGGCATCCCCCAAGCCTCAAGACACAGGGTATTTCAAAGGCTATTTCCTGACAGGACTGCTGGAGCCTATCAGGAGTAGTCTGGCCAAAAACCATACATCAATCAGACTGGATTGCACAGCACGCAATCGTACAGCATATTGAATGGCAAATTCGCATGGAAAACAGAGTCCTATCTGTCGTTCTTCTTTGGGTGAACCGAAAAAAAAATGGCTGCTGATTTACGCTTCACGGGTAACTGTCCCCGTATTTTATGCATATTGACAATTTGGGTAGTTATGTCGAACAAATGCTCCTGCGTATCAGGTATGAAGGAGTCACATCCTTTATCCTAGCTTCTGCCTTTCTGTCGTCGTCATAACTCTGTCCCCTCTTTCCAGCCGACCACTCCGAGGAGACTGGGTCATGGACTCAATGGTGAGCAGGAGGATGAACTGGGGACTAGGGAGAACCGTGAGTTACGAGTCGGCAGTCAAGTGTAGTTGGGGCAAAGTTACACTACTGCGCAGTCTTGATGGCCATAGGAAGGGCAGAGGAACCGTGTTTGCAGGCGTACTGGTGGCGCAATGTGAAAACCATAAAGCACGGTGAAGATTCATTGTTAGGCCCCAGGGATGGTCTGAGGGACCGGGGTGGATGAAACGGTGTCCAATGGGGCGCGTGTCGTGTTTGGAGGAATGAAGCGGTACCCAAGGTCTGTGTACATTAGGTTGGAAACCCCCCCCCCCCCGTTTAAGGCAGGGGTGCAGTGGTATAATGAACGACAGAAGTGTGGAACCGTAGCCGCCAACGAACTAGAGAGAGGAAACAGGTTGCAGGTGCATCAGTATACAGGCGTGTCGAGCGACCAGTGGTGTCTTGAATGGTTAGTATCAACCAATCCAATCAACGTGTAAAACGTAAAAAGTGCACAACAAATAAATGAAATGTGCTCGACGTTTCGAGTCAGCTCCGACGCATTTTCAAGAGCAAATAAAAAATATATAAAATATAAAACATTTTTAAAGTCGTTAAAAAGGAGAAAACTACAAGTCCATTTCGACCAGACAGAACTGGTCTGGACAGAAGTCAAAGTCGAAAAAATAAAAATAATAATAAAAAAAAAAGGAAAATGAAGGGACCTCGAATGTGCAGTAGGCTGGCTCTAGTCGAAGTGAGGATGACATGCTGTACTGGCTTTTATACGGCAATATTGGGATGTCCCTGGTGGCGAAATGAGAAAACTGTAAATTTGTTTGTAGCAGATAAATGTACTCTTTATACTTATTTATGTTAGGCAGGATATGGTTATGTACTAATGGAGAGTGGGTGGCAGTACAGATGGTTTCTAAATTGAGCCAAGTTTGAAAATTTGGAATTCGGAACAGACAGTGGGTATCAAAAATGTTGGGGTGATGACCAATTCTATAAAAATGTTGGACAATCGAATTTGTGTTGTCTTTAAGTTTAAAATTTGTTTTATGGGATCCGAGTCTCTGTACGAGGTTCTGTTAACTCTGCCGAATGTAAGTCGCCTTGTATGTAGGGTCCGCACAAGGAATCTGATAATAGGTATTCTGCTTTAAATGGATGGAACGTTTGAATTCAATTTGCGCAGGTATTTGGAATGCTTGCTTTAAGCTGGAGTGATTTGTACTAACTAATCGGATGTCTTGCGTGATACGAAACGAGCGTAGGGGCTCAATAACTCAGTGGATGTATGGTGCAACGACGTACTGTGGCTTGGCTTTGGAGTTGAGGGAGAGCAGGGGGGCAAGCTTTCATTTTCTTACGATGCATCCAGTTGAAGCTAGCGTATTGAATTATCTGCTGGAAAGGGTAGCCACAGCTAACAAATTTAGTTATAATGTATCGAAATTCGGAGAGAAGGGGTGGTGTGATTGAGTGGTGTGAGCACCAAATCGTCGTATTTCATTCTTTAAACAGGTTGTATTTGTAAACTGGGTCGGTGTATGACTGAAATGGAGGAACTCTGGTGGTTTTGGAAGGTTTACGGTGGTGAAGGAATTACCATCTATCGATGTGAATTAGACACAGAGTGATGTCAAGAATGGCTATGAAGTATCCGGAGCCTCCATGGTGAAGGTTAAAGAAGGATGGAAATCATTTAGATACTTAAAAATGTTATTGCGTTGTGAGATCGGGTAAAGTGTGACGCTGTCATCAATAATTCTTTTGTAGTAAAAGAGACACGAAAAGTTTAAAATGAGGCTATTATCAACAACATTCATAAGGATGTCGCAAAGATAAGTAGCTATTGGGCTTCCAATGGGGACCCCGTTGTGTTGATGAAAGCGCCTTGTTTGTATAAGACGAATGTGGGAGCGAAAATCAGTTCTAAAGCATCAATAAAATCTTCAGTGGTCCCATTCTGAAGGAATCAGGGGGAAGGGGTCCAGTTTTAACTTAACCGAAAATATTTTTAACAGGAAGGTGCGGTCAATGGAAGGAAACAATGGTTTCACATTAAAAGAAACCCAAGTTCCAATCCACAGGAATAGTAAGCGGTTGTAGATCACGCATAATAGACAAAGCATTAGGGGTGATACGGCTATCCCCCCCCCCCCGCCCCCTGTGCGAGTTGTTTGAGAACAGGTGTTACTAACTGAACTAAAACCAACTAAAACCAAATGTGCTGTTTTTTCCGACTTTGACTTCTGGTTCGACCAGTTCTGCCTGGTCGAAATGGACTAGAAGTTTCATCCTTTTTAATGCTTTGAAAACGTTTTAAATTTTTTTTTTTTTATTTGCTGTGGAAAATGAGTAGGAGCTGACTCGAAATGTCGAGCACATTTTATATATATGTTGTGCATTTTTTTAGGCTTTACACATTGATTATATTTACAAATGCTTTTTAACTTCTATCTGAATGTTTAGTAGCAAAACCGAGGTTCAAGGGCTTGGAGGAACCGTGGACAAAGGCCAAAGGGGGCCGAGGACAGGGATCCTTGTCGTAAAGAAAGGTGGAATGAAGGTGGTGCACGGAAGAGAGGGGAGGCACCGGGCCCGTCGTGGGCCTGGTTCCGAGCTCCGGACTTCGGTTGTTAGGCGGGGTGGACGATGTTCCTATATTCGTTGACAAGGCATGACGATGAAGATGGAATAAGCTGGTCACTGTAGCTGCACACAGACGTGGTCACTGACTGGTGACGTGATGAGGGCTCAGGAAACGAGGTGAGGAGGCAGGGTTGACGGGGCAAAATCCAATGGCGTACTTGACGTGGTTGGAAGGTTTAAATCGGGACCCAAGGATTGTGGATGCAGGTTGGTTCCACCGCTCCTTGAGGGAGAAGGGTTGTATGATGAACGACAGAATTCGGAAGATGTGGACCAACTGGTTTGCAGAGAGGAGGGGTCACCAGGCTTGATACGGTCCTGGGTTCGAATCCCGGTCCCAGGCCAGCGCAGGAACAGAAGACGTGCTGACGGCCGGGTGGTGGCACTTGGACGGACGGAGAGATACAGCAATGACGGAAACGCGACAATAGAACCGAAAAATTTGGTTTCTTAAAGAGGGGCTAGGCCAGATCCCATCCAATGATCTGAGTCGGGAACCGATGTACCTACAGCTGACTGAAACAGTAGAGTTTGCAAGAAAGCAAGGGTACAGCAGCTGTGGCCCACAAAGAGTAATGCGCGACATCTGCTGCCCTGAGTCCCGGTCCCGGTGCGCAGGCATCCGTGGACAAGCAGAACGAAAAGATGGCCCAAGGATGGGGGGGCAGGCCAAAACCCAAACGACGGTCGTCTTCGGGAACCGACGTACCCATAATTACTGGAAAGAGCAGTGTCTTCAAGAAGATCCGGAGACAGCAGATGCGGTCCGCAAAAGGCAATGGGTCGGACATCAAGTCCCGGTCCCGGTCTGCAGCTTCCGTGGACAAGCAGAACCGAAAATTGGCTCAAAGGGAGCTGGGCCAGAGCCCAACCAACAGTCCACTCAAAGGACTGGTATATCGACGTCAAGACGGTTCATAAGCTTGAGAGATGGCAGATGGTAACTGGAGACAGTAGAGGAGGCTGGATGCTCGGTCGCCTGGTCGCCAGATTCCCGGTTACCCGTGCTGCAGTGCATGGACGTAAGAGCACCCGGACGCAGTTCATTGCCAAAAAGGGGGACTGACTGTTCCAAGGAAGATACGGCTACACCCGGAATAAACGACGAAACACACCAAAAGTGACCGTAGAACTGGAGAATCGGGAGAGCCAGAAGAGCTACCACACGACGTGGCGCCCTAGGAAAAAAGATGATGAATGCTGCAACTCGAGCTTTTATATACTAAGGCCTGCGCTGGCGCATGAACAAAGAAGTGGAGCTGCAAGCCCGGCAAGAAAGTCAACTTTTCATCGCTAGGGATTGAGCTTCCAAAAGGAGGGATTGCAAATAATAAAGACAGGTAATGTATATTTTCATGGCAATTTTTTTTTTTTTTCTATTCAACATGCATTTAAAGATACGGCTAAAAACAAGATATTTCAACAACAAAAAAGAGTCCGTCTTGCAAAGTAGAGATGTACACCCACAACCAACAATTTTAGTATCCTCGCTAGTATCCTCGCTAGTAGGATAATGTTGAAGTGCGTCATGGAAAGGTTTTTGAAGCATTGAATGCAGGAGGAAGTTGTTGAAAATCAAATGGATAGATAAGGTTAGAAGAAAATGTTCTTAAAAGAATTGCGAAAAGAAAGAAGTTTCTTAGAAAAATTTCTTAGAAAAGAGAAAAGGAATTGAATAGAACCAATGTTATGTAGCGAAAGCTGGATAAAAAAAATCATGGGCGGTGCAGTAGGAGGGATGAAGAAAAAGAGAGGGAGAAGAATTAAAATTAGTGATGAGGGGGGGGGGGGAATGAGGCTTAATGGCGCGTCGACAGCTTGGTCATTAGCGCCAACCTCAGTCACAGTGCAGTGGTCCGGGTTGCCACTGCACCACACATTACAGAGATATTATTCAAACCCCTAACCTAAATCTTGTCATACATCTGTACCTCCTGCAAAAATTGAAAAACACCGGACAGGAGGACAGACTTA
>JAHWFP010188954.1:0-14077 GCA_023313725.1 Lithobius niger
GCTACATAGTAACAAAATAAGCATTTGAACAAGGGTGGGGACAGGATACCTGTTTCGTTTACCCCGTTAAGTCGTATTCGCTTAACCCCTTAATGTAAGTGTCATTTACTGTTATTCCCAATGTTAATTTTCACGATTGCGTGCTTATTGCGTACATAATATTTAAATTATTTTCACATGCTCCACGTTTAGGTGGTATTTTGTTAGTGTCTGTATTTGAGTCTATGTTTCATTTATTCGAAACAGCATAGCGAGTACTGCAACTCATTCATATATGTGGCTTGGTTGATGTGGCATGTAAAATGTTTTACGTGTTTATTTGTATTTGTTTCACCCATTTTGACTACTACGAGACAGTTTAGACTAACCCGGGGGAAAGCCGTCAATCGTAGCTTATTAAGAAACGTGTGTATCCATGTTTGTTTTCCCTTTTGACTACCAAGCGACAGTTCAAACCGACCAATACGGAAAGCCGTCTATCATGGCATTTTAAGAACCTTGTTCATGTATATGTGTGTCAACCCATTTTGACTACATGCTCAGGTCGAACCTAACAGTAAGGTTCCGCCAGCAAACATGAATTTTAAGAAATTATTGCATTGCCTCACAATAAATATGTTATACCGCCAGAATTGTGATCTGTACAATTCTCGACCCTAATGTCGTGCGATGCTCTAGCGACTCGTATTCGTTACTAGAGTGCTTGTTATAGAGTGATTTGTCTGTAAGGTAATTACCTTGAAAACGAGCTCTTTTACCTGGAAAAGAACCGTTTTATGCCATGTGCTACCTGCACTGGTCCTTCTGAACGTAAGCGACCAGAGCACAGGCGTATTTAGAAGACTGGAATTCCAAAATTCCAGAAACCTATGATTTAAATTTTAAATCGAATTGCAGCAATTATATAACGCATTATTCTTTTTCATTTATGCTGCTGTATAATATATATTTTATTCTAATTCGGGTTTGCACTAATCTGTCGGAGCACGGCAGTGTCGCATCTAAACATTGCGAATTGCAACCTGTTTATTTTAGAAAATGCAAGGCACCCGTGAAATTCCCGGTATCTAAGCGTTGCATGGCAAGCTGTTTAACTTAGAATATGCATGACATGCGGAAAATTTTATCCCGGTATCTAAGCGTTGTATCTACAAACTGTTTAACTTAGAAATAGCACGGCATCCGTAACATACGGTATCTAAGCGTTGCGAACGCAAACTGTTTAACTTAGAAGTTGCGCGGCATCCGTAAAAATTTTCCCGAGAACCTAAGCGTTGCATGGCAAACTGTTTAACTTAGATTAATGCATGCTTCCGTAAAATCAGCGGTCACTAAGCGTTGCATAGCAAACTGTTTGACTTAGCATATGCCTGCTTACTTTAATTTTGAATATCTTGTTCAGAGCGATGTTGCATCGCTTATAAGGTGACTAGCACCGGAAGTCAAAACAACTACATTTTTTTTTTCAATTAATGGGACGGATTCCGTCGGACTTCCATGTCACTGAGTCACGGTGTAACTACAGCACTAGTTACCCTGGGCAAATCAATAATACGAGTTGGCCAGACTCCATCATTGATTTGCTAGGTTATAAGACTGCACTTACAACACTAAGTTCACATGCGGTTGTTGCCAACCAGGAAACAGTAGCTTCCAGCATGCGGTAGATCTTTCAAGGTGTTCACTACGACCTGAATAAAAGTGTGTAATCTGTTCCTTAGGAACTTACATGTGAGGCACTTCGAACTTAGTGTAACCGTCAATTTGAAGTTACATCTGGATTCCAGATCTTAAGCGTACCTCACTTCTAATCAAGTTGGATTCACATAGCGAATCATATTACGTAATTAACGTTAATTGCGCTGTACCATAGGTAGCAGCAGTGTGATTACACGTTAGCAACTTTACAATTTGTAAAAAGGGATGTTTTCCCACATTACTAATTTTACCATGGGTAACAGGAATATTTTCCAAAGTAAGAAGCTTCACCATAGGTAATAGCAGTGCGATTTTTTATGAATTAGTAAGTTTTGCAATGAGCATCAGGAATGTTTTCCTAAATTAACTGAGCTTTACAATGAGTAAAAGGAATGTTTTCCCAAGTTAACTGCGTTTTACAATGAGTAAAAGGAATGTTTTCCAAGTAATAAGTTAATATGTATTTCCCCATTAACTTAAGAAATTTCACAGTTTTAAGATTGCATAGCAAGTGTCATTCATTTATAAGTGTCGTGGCAAGGAGGGGTGGGGTGTATGATTTACACAGATGTTTTCACCACGAGGCTAAGAATCACTTATCTCTTTATTCATTAATCCTGGATCATGATGGAATGATCCCTGTTCTATGATTCAGCCTCTTTTCTCCACTTTTCTGCCATCCTGACACTTTACCACAATTCACTGTATGTTGCACAATTTTTCTGAAAATACATGAATTTGGACTACATCAGTTATGTTATATTCACACATATTTTAGTTTTATCTGAAAGCATGTCACAATTATTTACACTTTTTGTATATGTTTCTGTGACCGTACACATGAATTAAATGATTTTATTTCATAGAATAATGTTTCAGAATTTTCTTTTCTTGATTTAAAGAAATTCTGTATTTTCCCACTATAGGGTGAGTTTTCTAAATTTAGCATCTTGGGTGGGTAGCAACTGTTGCCATGGTCAAGGGTGAGTCGTCTTGACCTATTTTGACCATCCCTTTCACTTGCTGATGCTTGCCCTTGAGCATAATCACTCTCTCTGCTGAGGGAAGGGGGTGGGCAATAACCGAAAGTGGTCGGTGGGTTGAAAGGGTTGGGGTACGGCTCTGGGCCATGCTGGCTTGATCTGACCTCAAAATACGGCCTGGTCGAGGCCATGTAAACAATAGCTGATGGTCACTATATGAGCAGAGGGGGTGAGCTAGGTCCCTAGGAAAAGAGACGGCCCCTTTTTCGTGACGTCAAGCCTGAACTTTGCACCCATTGGTTTTGCCAATGTTCGTTTTTGGGTCACAATATTTCGGACCTGGGAAATTTTGGGGATTTTCCCGCACACGAAGTTGTGTACTTCCATCCGACTGTTCCTTTCGTTTTTCGCTCCCCAAATTTGTCAGCATGGATCCCCCACAGAAGAAGCGGCGAACAGTGCCCAAAGAGGAACGAAGTGCGGTCGGCAATTTATCGCGGCACGTTAAGGACTTCTTGCGGCTTTTGTCGCTTAACCTGCTTCTATTTTCCGTATGCCTGGACCATTACCTTTACTGTGAAAGGGTTCCGTCATTATTTGACGAATGTCCGCATCACTTCGTCGAAGAGGTGCCGTTTTCGCCGGTGTTGCCCGACGAGGACCCCTTAGACTATGTGCTCCGGTTATTCTTCTTGGAAGTGATCCTCGAGAACCCGGGGCAAAATGTTTTAGTTGGCGGCGCCCCTCCGGAGGAGTCATCATTCGCGCAACAATTGCGGTTAAGTGCACATTTCCTCCAGTGCAGCCCTTTGACCGCCCGGCAGTGTTTACACTGCCGGTATTTAACGTATCCTCCATTTCCCCAGGATACGGAAGGATTTTCTACCTTTTTCTGGTGGGCGGTAAATGCGGAAAACACTTTCTTCATGCAAATGAATTTGCACCGGGCCCTAGCCCAATTTAACACCGCCGCCCGTCAGTTGGGAGACGTGTCCGCTACTGAAGGACGTCTGGACGACATCTCCGCAATGTTACAAGACTATCTGCCGGACGGCCTGCCGCCGCTCCCGGACACGCATCGGACACGTACAAGATCCGGACGTCCCCTTCGTCTCCGATGCGGGAGCATCCGGCAGCGGCGCTCAGCAGTGCCGACGCCCTGGCCTTTGTCGAGATGACTGCCCTGTCTGCCATAACGGACAATATGGTAACAAAAATTTTTCTCTTTTTATTATTTCACTGAATATACTACCAATTTTCATCATATGATGTTAAATTTAACTTCTATTCACATGTTGGTTAGTAAATAATACTTTTTGATTTACTGGAAGTGGAAATGATAGTATCAAATTTTGTTTATGCAAAACATTTCCTGTTAAACAACTTCCAGAAGCTTATTTAAATCTTTATCGCAATAATATGCGATTTATGGTTAATTATTGACTGTAATGAGTCTTAAAACTAATGCGATATATGCATTTAAGAATACATTATTGCTTCTTGAGAAAGAAAATATGTCGTTTTCGACAAGTTCTTTTTTCTTTTTTTTTTTTCAAAAGTGTTTTAACTTCAATTTAATTCAGTGGTTCTTAAAAGTAATACTGAGTTACTTTAAAAATGCTTATTGTCAAGTTTACTTGGTATAGGCACTCTGAATTGTAGGCCTTTAAGTAAGTTACAATTTCATGAAATGGTATGAAATCAATTTTTATTTATTTATATGTTGTTTTGTTAACAACGTGGTGCTAATTTATTTAAAGCACTGAAATAGGAATTTCTACGAACTGGTTTTAAAATGAATGAAACTGCAATTTTCGTTTCATGATCCATTTCCTTATGGATGTGAAATGCAAATATTGCTTACTTATTAGTAATGATTTTAATCTTATAATTCATGTCCTTATGGATGTAAAATTAAACCGTATCGCATAGCTATGAACAGTTCGTTCAACTTCCGTTTCATAATAGGTAGATAATTTTATGCCTTAAATAATGAAAGTAGCATCTGCTTAGGACCTTCATAATTTTTCTTAGATTTAGGAAATGAATGTCCTTAAATGCTGTTTATATCCTCTATTCGTGAAAGTGAATCCGTGCCATGTGGTGTTTTCGTTATTTATTTGTATGATAACTTTACTGTGGCTAGGTAGTCCGAACTAAGTTTATGGAACTGGACTCCTATATAGCCTATTATTTATTTATGTGGCACCGTTTCCGTTTCAAGAATAACATAGTAATCTAGAATAACTAGAGTGTGAGTGAAGTGCAAGTACTGAAAATATTCAATAGGGGGGGGGAGTTGTGGGGGGGTGTTTAAAATCTTAAAAAAAATTGTTTACTGTACAAGTTTGCATAGTACGTGTAAGTTAAAATGACATAAAACATTAATTTTGAATGTCCGGTAACCATCCGGTAAATGTTGGAAATGTATCTTTGCGAAATCCTTGGTTTTGAACCTTTAGCCGCAATGAGCGCGGCAGCGCGAACTAAGCGCTAAAGTAGATTAGGCTCTCTGTGCGTAGGAAAATTAAATCTTCCGCTGCGCGTTCGAACTCTAAATGATGATTTTAAGGAAAGGTAGTAACTTATAGTCTTAAGAAATTGAATATTCTGTTCTTTTATTCTTAATTTGGATTAAGTATTAAATCTGTTGACTGGGGGGGGGGGGGGTGTAGTGTCACTCACGAAGTGATCATGCTGTTATAACAATTTATGTCGGGAAGGAACATGTTCCAGTTGTATTCAAATGCTTGAACATCCTATTCCCGTATACCATTTTACAGTGATTTCCCTCCATATTGTTCTTATGAACGTGAGAGAATTTAAAGTAACAGCACGTATCGCCATATGCGAAAAATGTATACTTACATTGAACCAATTTGCATGTCAATTTCGCATGTATTCATAATTTTTTTAATTAGATTTTAATCTTTGTTGTTCAATTTTCTTTATTTAGATGATCCAGAAAGTGACAGCGGCGACGAGAAACGCCGTTGCCGTTGCCGTGTCTCGACTGCCCGCTACCTTGTAAGCGGCGTAGTCGAGCACGACGTTGCCCGCCCTGAATTCAGGGGTGTATCTATTGTATATATTTATTTTATTATTTTATTTTTCTTTATATTTTATTTAGTGTGGTGAAGGGAATTGTCATGTTTTATATGATCATAGATCTCTGAAAGTTTTACCAAATTAAAATTTCTTATTAATTTCTTAACTTTCTACATGAAATCTTAAATTTAGTCAAAATTAAATTTCCCTGTTCGTAATGTTTCTTACGCATTTTATCCTGACTGAATATTAAATTCATACTTCTTAAATCTGTGATCGTACAATATTTTGTATGTACTAATTTTGATCCTTTTTCTTTCAGGAATTCTTTTGTATTTTGTACATGGTCAATGTTCAGTGTTTTCATTTTTATGTCTTGACTATTATATATATATATTTTTTTTTCTCTATTCATGTTGCAATGTTATTTCATTTATGTACCAGAATCCTGATGTTGTCCGTGTGTTGTACATATTTATTTGATTTCTACTTCGTTTTGCAACATTTTTAAATTAATGTTCGTAACCGTGACTTACCGTAAAGTTTTTTAAGTTTACGTCAAAATTGTTTCCGGTTATTAATATTTTCTTCAAATACAGTTTTCTTAGTCAAAATTACTAAATTCAATTTTCTTAAATTTCGACTATTCAAATAATTTCAATTTCTTGAATTTTCTTTCCTCTGACAAATTTATTTCAAATTTTCCTTCTACTGTAACTTAGGGTTACGACATGGTTGAAAAAATTTTTTTTTTTTTTTTCTTATAATTTTCCATGTCTTGTTGTAAAATCCGTATTACATGTTTGTACATATTTTATTTCAATTAACCTTATGTTAATTATTTTCTATGGTTTGCTATGTTTTTGTAATCATCTTATATCCTGTTGTAAATATTTACGTTTCGTGTGTTATGTTTTGTTTATACGTGTTTACGTATACTTATTTTTTTTTTTGTATTTTAATGTTTGTACATATGTTTTTCGTATTTTATAAATTATAGTATTTTCTTAAGTAATCTACGAGTTTCCGTCTCAAAAGTTATTTTACATTACACTCTGGAACATAATAGACTTAGCTATTTTCATGTATTTATACGATGTAAACGTGTTCAGTATCATGCACTGTGAGAATCGAAACTGCCTAGGTAACTGGTCTAGCAATCATGGGTTGGATTCGGAAAGGAACTTCCATTTTTACTCACTAGGGTCCCCGCGTGCAGAGCGCGTGAACGCTCCTTCACGGTGACGCCATGTGTTCTTTGTTCTCCGTCGGATATGCAAGGAATTACTCATCCTCAACGTTTGCCTCTTCCAACTGCCGACGCAGCCTGATTTCTGGGGTAGTTGTACTGCTACGGGTATTATAACCATGCGTAGAACCAAGCATTCTTTGTTTATTTAGTTCGTTATCTATTCTACGGTATTTATTTTGTAAATAAGCGGCCGATTTTGGCTCAACGCGTTTGCGTTTCTTAGTTAGGCTCGTTTCTGAACCGCTAGCTGCATCGTCAGGCTCGGAAGGCGTAAACGTTGGTGGTTGAATCTCCGATAAATGGTCTGTCGGATCTTCCAAAAGTTTTGCTATGTACTGTTGTAATTTTATTTCAGCTTCCGTCAAGGTACCGTTAAGCTGCTCTGATAAATCCAAATCGGTAGGTCCGTTAAAAGGAACAGGTTGGTTATTTGTTCTCAGGAACCATGGTCTTAGATTGTTCACATGTGCGCGAACGACTCTTAATGGATCCAGAAAATGTACAATACGAACGATAACATCATTAACAAATTCCATTACTCTGAACGGTCCCGTCCATGCTCGCAATAATTTCTGAGAAATTTGTTTAATTGGTAAAAAGTCGCGCAAAAATACGTAATCATCGACCATATAACGGTACGGACGTGCTGTGCGATCATAAAAGTTTTGCTGTCTCTTAACTGCTTTCTAAGTATGCGCTCGAGCGACTTCGAATGCTGCTTGTAGTCTACTCTCTAGACGTACTATAGTGTCATCACTATCATAGCAGATTCGTGGTGGTTCGAAAGCTAAAGCACTAGGCAATCTAAATTCTGAACCATGATGTAAGTAGTGTGAGCTAATTAGCGTAGTTGAATTAGGGCACGCATTTAGCGCTATAGTTACTAATTGTAAATACTCGCACCAATTTTCTGGACAACTTGCAGAAATTTTACGCAATACTGTCTCTATTCTCTTATTTGCGGCTTCTACCGTTCCTCCTACCCATGATGTGTTAGGAGTGAAATTTATCTGTTTAATATTGAACAAATTTGACAATCTTGCCACAATAGCGTTGTTTATCTCACTCCCGTTGTCTCCACGCAGTTGCACTGGTGCTCCAAATCTAGCTATGAGGTGAGAAAACAACTTATTGGCTATCGTTTCTGCTTTTTTATCGGGAATACCGACTGCAATTACATAACGACTGAAGTCGTCAATTAACGTCATTACGTAGACGTTCCCGTGAACGCTTTTATTCAAAGGTCCAAAGAGATCCAAGCTCCATGAATGACCTGGTCTCTGTAAGGTTGATAGGCTCTCAGCTTAGCCTTTAGTGGCTTGTTAGGTCTAACGTAAGCTTGACATATTTGACAAGTTTTAACGTAATGTGCAATATCGTCCATCATTTTAGGCCAATAGCAATATAATTCTATTAATTCTCTAGTTTTAGTGGCTCCGCGATGTCCGGCGCCAGGTGTGGAATGGTAATCCCGGATACAATATGTCCGTAGAGATTTTGGTATACACATCTGTGCTAGATTGTGCATACGACCTTTGTTTGGGTCTGCTAGTCGAATTCTGTATAGAATCCCGTCATAATCTTTATAAAAGATGTTTCGCTTGTTATGAGCGTCGATCAGATCTTCGGATGACTGATTATACAAAAGAAAATTGGAATAGCTAATTTATTTCTCCTTTATAGACTTAAAGATCAGTCATTTAACATTAGCTTTAGAAAAATCTGGGTGCTTAAGCGTTGCAGCTTGTCTCATAGCTCGCTTAAGTTCTTGAAATGCTTTTTCTTCATATTCGCCCCACAGAAATTTACAGTTTTTCCGTGTTAGTCTGGACAAAATCTGTGACATTTCGGCGAATGAAGGAATGTGTCGCCTATAGAAATTTACCATACCTAAGAATGAGCGAACTTGCTTAGGCGTCTTAGGCGTAGGGTAATGTTGCATAGCCTTTGTTTTATCACCATCGGGTTGTATCCCGTTTTCATCTAGCACAAAGCCTAGGAATTTGACCTTTTTGCGTGCAAATTCGCACCTTTCAACGCTGAGTTTCAGTCCTGAACGAGCGACTAGTTCTAGAGCTCGATTCACATGACTGATGTGAGTTTTAAGATCTGGACTACTCAGAAGACAATCGTCAAGATAGACGGTACAATAGGCTCCTAGCACGTCTGCAAATATTTGTTGTGCACAAAATTGAAAGTGCGCAGGCGCAGTTTTAAGACCCATCGGGAGCCGGTTGAAGAAATAGGTTTTAGAATTAGCAGAGAAGCACGTCTTAGGTTTAGCAGATTCCGCTAATTTAAGTTGATAAAATCCAAACTTAAAGTCTAAGCGTGAAAAATATTTAGCTCCGCTGAGGTGAGCCATGGTTTCTGTCACGGTAGGTATTGGAACACTTACACTTTCAACGACAGAATTCAAGCCGCGTAAGTCTACGACAACGCGGTAACCAGTTGGCCTTCTCTTTATCATTAGACAAGGAGACAACCATCCTGATTTTCCCTCTTGAATTATTCCTACTCTCTGCATTTCGTCAACATATTTATCCAATAATTCACGTTGGTGGAATGGAACTCGGTACATTTTAGAACTTACTGGTTGTGACTCGCCAGTATCTATAGAAACTTCGTACCCTTCATAACATCCTAAGTCAAAATCGTTTTTAGAAAATGAATCTTGATGAATTTTAAGCATATCTAGAAATTCTCCCGTTTCCTCCTTGTTTAAATCTGGAAACGTGAATTTATGTTTCAAATTTCCCATTCCGCATCGAGTTCTGCCTTGGATTTTGGCTTGGGAGTGTCAGTTAGGCTACTAACTGGCACCTCCGATGAGCTTACACTCGGTTTGGATTGATTTTGGGAAGTCTCGATGGGACTTGAGTTTTGAGATACCTCGATGGGACTTGCGGTTTGAGATTTCTCAATGGGACTTGAGGTGGGCAATTTTGAATTTGACGAAACTAAAGGAGCGTCATCCTCGTACTCGATAATAGCTGTCATGTACGTACCTAGGATAGAACCCGCCTTTAGTTCTATGTCAAATCCATTAAGATTTATACACATAACTGGAATAATACCTGTGGGAGTTGTGTTAACAAGACTGTGAGCAAGATGTACAGGAAATTCGCCGTTTTCAGGTTGGAATACTTCTGTCTGTATTTCTGGATATGGAAAATGTAAACTTCCCGTTATCCTACTCTCACAATTTGCTGGAATTACTTCGTTTCTTAACAAAGATACAGTAATATCTATTAGCTGTTGCTTAGGTGTACAATTCCATGTAGATTTAGGATTATCATCGGTTTCTACATCTGTAGCTACGTTAAGTGTCGCTACGTAAATGTGATTGGGTTTATAAAATTCCCTGTTTAATATTTCCTTATTTTGGTTATAGGCTACATGAGCTAATGCTGGTGTAGATGACTTTTGAAATTTTAAATCGCCTATAGTTAAGACGTTATCTGGGCAGTTTAATGCTAATGAATCTGACTTATTTGACATGAAATCGTATCCTAATAGTACTGAAATGTTACCAAATGAACTATCAGGACCGATAATAAACTCTTGATTTCTAGAAAATTCACACTTTTCTATAGTTGTTACTATTTTCCTATCAGTTTTAATCTGACGATTTCCGACCCCAACCAAATTGACTGGTGTGGTCATCGGAATTAAATGGCATTTAACTCTAAAATCATTAAGCATGCGTTGTGCTGCTGTGTTCGTAATTAACGAAAGTGAAGAACCTGTGTCTAATAAACAAATTTCTGGCCTATTACCAACGTCAAACACTAAGTGTGGACGTGAATATTTAACCTTAGTTTTATTTAAAACTGTGTTCACTTGAACGTTATCAGCGTTAGGCGCTGTTTGCTCCGAGTCGAGCGATGCTTCTCGTTGCTGCTCCGACTCGAGGCTAGTATCAACCTCTGACGCTAGATGGTGCTGCTTGTACCACCTGTTGCCTGGTTGAGCAGAAATGCTCGTGAGCAAGTTTCCTCGCTCTCCCAACGATGAGTGTTTCGCTGGTGACGCATTTGGGTCGGCAACATTCTTTCTGTCCCAAAACGTTAAGCAGATTGTAGGCTCAAACGTTCCTACAACTGTTGGAATTCTAATTTTCCAATCTTTCTGCGTTGTTGGTGAAATACCAATAGATGTGCCGAAGGCATGTTAACTCCATCTTTATAAAATGTATCATCCGTATGTTTAAACTGAACTGTGCGTTCGTGGCCTAATAAAGCAATAACTATCGGCTTTTTAGTATCAACTGGGTTTAATTCGGAATGAAAATTTGTAGAATCTAAACCATCTTCGAATAGAGTTACTACTACGGAATCACAAGTTAAACCATATTTATCGTTAACTGTGTTTAAAGCATTTGTAAATTCATTTACGAGATTTTTGTTATTCTCTATAGCCCTTGCTACATATTTTGATGGAATTTTGCTAAAATATGATGCTAAACGTGGTAATGCTAGTGTGCGATCTGGCAAAGCAAGTTTTTGCTGGTGCCATTCGACGTTTGAATACAAATCTAGCATCAATTTATTTGCAACTTCTTCTGAAAATAATGAAACGCATTTTACGTTTAAGGAATGAGTATTATTTATCTCATTTGTTTGATTAACAGGAGTTTGAGCTTGAACTGAGCTGACGTGTGGGTTTTGATCGTCATTACTGCTCTGTTCCGACTGATTTAAATTTAGTTCTGAATCCCTGTTCACATTCAGACTACTAGCTCGTTTTTTGAATTGCAATTACTTTGACATGAGTCATTGGGCTCATTTACATCTGTAGCGTGTTGTGGAACACGGTTTTGGCTATTGTTATTTTGCCTTTGCTGATTTTGGTTCTGATTTTGATTTTGATTTCTATTTTGGTTTTGGTTCCTCCCGTAATTATTATTATTATTATCGGAATTCTGATATTGGTGCCCATTATTGTAACCATTGTTACCGTTATTGCTAGCGTTAGTTTGGAATGCATATGGGTTATTTTTTCTGTTGAACTGAATAGAATCCCTATTTTCAAAACCAGAAAAATAATTTCCGCATTTACCACGGTTATTTCCCCTGTAACGGTTTCCTCCGCGACCGTTTCTGTTGTTAAACCTATTTGTTGGAAATCCTCCTTCTTGTTTAAATTTGTTCCAACGTTGTCGTACTGTACGTAAGTTTTCGTCTTTTGTACGACATTCTCGTTTTATATGCCCTGTGGCTGAACAACGGTGGCAGATTTTACCTTGATTTATGTTTGTGTTAACTGCACTAACTTTAGCTTCAACATTTTTAGGTTTAGCATTGCTAAGCTTAGTTATGCCTTTCTCTAAAGAATTCATTTTATCTAGCATTGTGCCAAAAGCTAAATTGTTAACTTCCGCGTTAGAAAGTTGTTTTGTGCTTGATTTATCTGAGTTACGATCATTTTCATCGCCTTGATATCCAGCTAAAACTGAACGTTTATAAATGGCTGAATTATACGTATCCCTGAATGTAGTATGCATTTGCGATGTTACACGAGTTTCAATTTCTCGTGGCATGGCGTGTAAAAATACTGAACGCATACCATCATCCTTAGCTAGCTGTTTAAAAGCTCGTTGTGCGTCCGAATCGGAAGGTTTAACTCTCCAAAGTTGTGAAGCCATTTTCTCTAGCCTGGCAGCGAAAAGTTCGATAGTTTCTCCCTGCTTGAGTCACGCCGTGTGGAACGACGTAGGTGTGACGATTTCACCTCCGCAACCAAATCTATCGACTAAAATTTCTTTAAAGCTGTCCCAATTTCGGAAAGTGGCTATATGCGGATTCATGGCTAAATAAATTGCAACTGGACCTGTACATTTACTACATGCAGCTGAAATTAGTTCTGAATCTTGTAATGAAGGATCTAATGTTCGCAAATTTTCGACCATTAATGCAAAAGCGAAAATGTCTAATGAGTCATCCCCTGCAAAAGGAAGGATAGCCTTTTTGGCTGCTTGTAATTCGGCCCAAAGTCTAGATTTAGTTTGTGAATCTCTAGTTTGAATAGTTTTTAACACTTCTAAATGATTATCAGTTACTGCCTTAAGATTATCACTGTTTGATTGCAAACATACTGCTAAAGTATGATCTAAAATCTTTTGAAGACGTGAATCATCCATTGAATCACCCTGTCGTCCGCTACTATGATTAGGGGTTAAATTTAGTGGTGTTTGATTTCCATCTGAAATTCGGGAATTTATTACTACGTTTGGAGTAATAGGAACATGGGAATGATTCGGCATTTGCGAATTTATAGGCACTTGAATATTAAGTGGCGTTTGAGCGCTTGTTTGCATTTGTAAGGTAGGCATAGTTGGTGTTAAGTTTGGTGTTACCCGATTATGCTGTGGCGTTACTAAATTTAACGGCACTGTTTGGGTTAATGGCGTAGTTTGATTTAACGGTACACTTTGATTTAGTGAAACATTTTCATTTAGTGGCAAAGTATGACTGAATGGCGCATTTTGGTTAGCGTACACCTGATTATTTGGTGACGCTTGATTATTTAATTGTACCTGAGTACTAAGTGGTACTTGGGAATTTAAAGGTACTTGATTTGCACGTTTATTATGTGGCGATCTAGATCTAGTTCGATTTTTAGTTTTACCCTTATTTTGAGCTGAGCGGGATTGAACTCGTTTGGGAGGAGGCAAATTTACTGCATCATCGATCTCGTCGATGGTGTCAGAATACTCCGATTCTGTATCCGATTCATTTTGAGATTCGTATTGTCTAAATTATTAGTGCTGACTGAAGCGTCTGTGAATTCCACAAAATCTTGGCGATTTACTGGCCTTCTAATTTGTCTGCCTCTCGAAGAGACTTGAATTGTGCCTCTAGCGCGATTACTTCTAGTTCTAGGCATTGTGTAACTAGATTTTACTAGATTTAACTAGATTTTAAGCAAATATTTAAGCTTAATGGTAAGTTTAAACTTAATTTGTAGCACAAGTCTTAAGTTTTAAGCACTTTGAAAATTTTGTAAAATTTTCTACAAATTTGCACCAAAATGATGATTTTTCCCTTTAAAATGGAAATTAAGGAAATTTTCCCAAATTTCAACACGTGAAGTC
>JAHWFP010188955.1:0-16405 GCA_023313725.1 Lithobius niger
CATTTTAGTTTACTGAGGGTGGAGTGGTTGGAAGACGAGTCGTCGTTCGCGTCCGTTTGTGGGTTCACCGTATTTCACGCTAGCCAGGTCGCTTGTGTTTTCAAAGCTTTTCGGAGTGATAGAACTTCGATAAAAGGCTGCAGGGGTAGAATGACATTCTGGGAAGGTATGTAATTCATTTTGAGCGTTTGTAATTTGAGAATTGTTTAAAAACTAGGTAATAGGGTAGCGAAATGAATGAAGGTCATTGCATTTTAGTTTGCGGAGGGAGGGGGAGGGGGGAGTTAACGCAGCGTGAATGGCTTAGATATTGGCCAGACGTATAAGAGTTTGCAGGGATGGGATTTCATTCCTTTTAAGTAATTAAGTTTTGTGCGTTTTTATTGCGTTACGTTTTTCTTTTCACGATGTAATTTGGTCGTTGGTGTGTGTACCCGGTCGCGTGATCCGGAAGTGTCAAAAGTGTTGGTTATTGGCAAAAGTGTTGGTTATCGGCAAAAGTGTGAGGTAACTTGATAACCCACACTTTTTGCGATGACGCACACTTCCGGTGTTGGTTAACGGGATTTAACCAACGGAAATTTAGCATGGCGTTGAGTTAGCGTGACGTCACAGCCGTGGTATAAAAGCTAATATATATACAGCAAACAATCCTCTGGCAATTCTTTTAACAACTTAAATTATCTTTCCAACGATAGGTTACACCATAAGATTGATCTATTAGTTCCAGAGATACAAGAGATTTAGTATATCGCATGGCAATTTTGAGGACGTCATAATATGTTTTCCTTAAAATTACTCAGAAATTAATAGATTTACGGCATATATTGTTCAGGTATTCTTTTAGCAAATTAAATTACCTTTCCAACGATAGTTCTCACAAAAAGATTGATCGATTAGTTCAGCAGATAATTGAGAATTAACATATCACACAACAGTCATATTATGTTTTTCTTCAGATTAAACCAAGACTAATAGATTTATGGCATATATTGTTCAGGCATTTCTTTTAGCAAATTAAATTATCTTTCCAACAATAGGTCGCAAGTTAGGATTAATCGAATAGTTCCGGAGATAATAGAGATTTAGTACATCGCGTGGTGGCCATTTTGATGACGTCATCACGGATTACGTCGTCACTTCCGGGAGTGTCTCCCAGTGGATTTGGAAACTACATTGTATGTACAGCTTTCATGTGCAATATGCAGCTTGTTGCCGGAACTGAAATGTTTTGGCACTTTTTGTTGCTATAACAGCACGTACTATCAGGACAAGACACGTCGCATCTGGTGGAGCGAGCTTTTGTAGAAAGAGCTTCACCTTGTTGTCGTGAGATGCCTAAAGACGTCTCACGACAACGTCATATCCGGTGTGGGACACTCAACTCATTGCTATGGTTGTGAAGACGCTGCAGCAAGGGAGCAGGTTTCGACAAAATGTGTTGTCGTGCGACCAACAGTCGCATTTGGTGTGTGGCCGGCCTTACTGGCTGATTAGCTGGCTAAACCAACAGGTCCCATGTTAATTCTCGAAACGGCATGACGACCTGTAGAGCTTCCTGGGGAAAGTAGGCAAATTAACTTTCGCCACGCAGGTGAAGTGTCATTTGGGGCAATGCCCGTTTGTGAAATTGGTGATGCAGCTACAAATTTGCACTGAAGTGGCGCGTGTGTGCAAAATAATTGTTGCAACCATTGTTTGCATTGTCATCCAGCACTAAATTATAACTTGGAAGTGTTATATGCGTATCGCTATTAGAAAACAAACAAACGGCTGCAGTGACTACCTAGTCGCTACTGGTCTTCTGTACACTTCTGCCACCTTTCAACGAAAGTTGAGGTGCACACCTCTATCGTGCACTGCAACAGCGATCTCTTATTATATAACATAAAAATAGTAACCATCACAATTGCCGGTTAAAAATGTGTAACTTTTAGGCCTAGTTTTAGATTTTTCAGCTTTTAGGCCTATTTTTTTTTACCTCCTGTTCTAATTTTTTAAGTAGCAGCGAATGGAGAATTTGGTTTGAGATTTGGTTGCAAAATTCGTGCAACACTGGCGAGACTTTTTTTTAATGAAGTTAATGTGTGTCGGTTATTATTTCATTGAGTTACGTCGAGTAAGTCTGTTAGCTATGAAGTGTTTTAATTCGTCAGGATTTTTAAAGTCCACTTGACTACCATTGAAAAGGGCAACGCATGGACGGACAAATTCGTTGCTACAGTCTTTCCATACGTTTTGGCTCTACAGAGGACTAAAATTAACTTGTTTGATGTTTAATTTCGACTTCCTTTCGAGCAAAGGAACACGAATAAACTTTCCTGTAAGGTTTCACGCACCGCACTGTTGCTGTACTCTTTAAACCACGTGAAACCTTACTGCTGTATTCCTGTGTTTTTTTTGTTGTTGTTGTTTTTAATGTGTGCTGGGGGGACATTTTAAGCCCAACCACAAGTCCGTGAGACCTCTGTGAGCCGAGCTATTCGAAGGGGTTTCTTTACCGTTTTTAGTTTTGAACACAGTACGTAAGCTAATAATGAGTCCACGGAAAGGAGACTTATTTGACTGACGAATATTTCATTGAGTTATAAATTAGCTCAAGAAGTAGCTGTGCGTGGCTATGTGTGTATTTGACCTTGTGTTAGTTCCAAGCCAACTGGTATTAAATCTCCCAAATATAAAGAAAATAACGTACACTCACTAATCTAAAGACAACGAAACGTGAGCCACTTTTTTAAACTTTCTTTGTTCAGGAGTCCAAATTTTTGTAAGTTGGGCTCTGATTTTAATCAAGACACACACTAGTGTGTCGTCCGCCAAGATAAACGATAATATCCATATATATATATATATATATATAAAGATGAGAATGGCGATCTCTGAAACCTTATCTATAACCTTATATGGGACTAGCTGGTGGTGTTAGATTCACGGTTTTTAACACTGTAGGTACGGTAGCTCACGTGTATGTCCACAAATCAATTTTTATAAAATTTTAGCGGACACTATATAATAAACGCTCAGCCATCATGTGTCTCAAATCCTCCACCAATCCCGAAAGGAAATGATTTCCCCATCCCCCTTCCCTCCCTAATGATCACTTGTATTATATTGCTTATGCTGGTGGAAGTAAATGAGGCTCAATGCAGTCCCGAAGCTGCCCTTTCGAGAAGTGTGCTGTCCTGAGAACTTCCCCCAACGCTTGGTTTCTGACAATTGGTTTCTAACAATTTGTGATAGATTTTCCTGAATTTTCGGCCCAATTCATTCCCCCCGTATCAATTTCAAGACACATACAACATACGGGTTTGTTTTGTTTCAACTTACTTCAGAAACAGAATTAAAATTATCCAATCATTTTTTTTGTTATCTTGATTTAATTTTTTTTTTAATTTAAACTTTATGTACTATATTTGTTTTGTAGTCGTTTTTCTGTTTATACATGTTCTATGAGTCACATAAATTTTTGCTGGCCGGAACAATGCATTTATTCGGTATTTTTTGGACAAAACACGTAGGATCGGCAGCAATCCATAACTCAAAACAATGCTATCGTAGCAAATACGACTGCCGCTTGTGATTGCGAGCGCCATCTGAAAACTATTTTGGCGTAAATGATTTTTTTTGACACGCGTAGAATGAAAGATTCCCAACCTTTAGCCAAAGGAAACTGATCGAAAAACCATGCCGGAACCAAGATTAACTAATCTTGCCGGAACTGACAGTGATCCCTTGAGCAACCAACACAACAACCGCATGAGCCCGAACGAATATTTAACGTATTAATATTAACTACTTTCACGGTAACGTGCAGACTGTATGAGTTTGGTTGAGTGTGATTTATTGTGTTCGATGTCGTCAATAGATGGCAGGATCTGTCTATGGTCCTAAGAGCCTTGCCGGAACTGACTGCCTAAATTCAACCAACACAACAACCGTATGAGCCTAAACGAATTTTTAACGTATTAACTACCTTCACGGTAACGTGATTATTTTTGTTACTGGTTTCTGGGCTGTGTTTGTGAACCGGAAAACGGACCGGAAGTTGCACCGATTGTACGGAAGTTGGTGTCACGTACCAAACTGATTTAACGATCTTACATATACTTTAACTGCTGTTAAAGTGTTAACCGAATACCTAAATTCAAACAATACACCAACCTTTAACGTAGCATCTACTTTCACGGTCTGACTATTTTTATTACTGCTTTACTGGAATTTCTGTCAGAGGACCGGAAGTTATACCGGAAGCCGATTTAGCGATCTTATATATATGATAGTTGATTCGTGTTCCTTTGCTGTTTTGGACTTCGGATCAGTTAAACCTTACCTTAAACATCAAACTGGTTAAGTTTTTTTTTTTAGTAACCAAGTTGGTCCTTGCAAACGTACCAACTTTCCCATCATTCAGTGCAAGACCTTTTGTTTGACATTGATTTGTCTTGGAGCTCTTTCAACGCCTTTGGCCTTTATTCTTGTTATTACAGAACGGCAAGGAGAACTGACATTTTAGCTGTAACGTGAGATGGTGACGTTAACCAGTCCACTAATTCGTCATACCAATCTACCCCAAAACAAAATTTGTTAAGGGTTCCTCGAATTTTTCTCTTTTATAGTCTCCTATAGGTTAGGGTCTTCCATAACCCTTTACTGTCCAATGGTACCCGGCTACGGAACGGCAAAAAACTAAGTCGCAACGCGAGCTTTGTGAGGGGTCCCAGGGGACCCCGAGCAAAGCGACCAGCAACAGCCCAATGGTTAGCGTCTTCTTCAAACCAAGTGAATGCCGGTTCGAATCCCGCGACTGACCCAATTAAAAAAAAATCATCCAGTTCGGCATGGGCAGAAAAGGGTTAATAAGTAAATTCACAAACAACTAACACCTAACATGCTGGGTTTGTTCATTAACTTGACGAGTATTGTATACTTCATTTAATAGTAATGTGTTGCCAGAAGCTTAAATTATTTGCATGGTAGTAGTAAGTGTTTATCCACCCAAAACCAAAACGGGTACAAAAGCCGCCAACTTTCCAAAAAGGATCGGCCTTTGAAGGTGGTGATATCATTCCACCGAGAAAAGGCCGCCAAACTAGAAGATTGCTACTAGCGGTAGCAATCTTTCAAGTTTTCATATTTTAACGTCCAAAGTGTTATTCGGTTCGATTAACTTGGCTAATAGGATTAACCTTGGCATCCTTTCCCTGGTGGAATCCTATCACTACCTTCAAAAGCCGACTCTTTTTGGAAACTTGGCGGCTTTTAACAACAGTTTTGGTTTTGGGTGGATATCACAACTTTCATAGAACTGTGAACGTACAAAAGGTTATACCGTCTTATCTTCATCTGTGTAGCAATTTTCTGTTTTCATTTAACTTTCGAACTATTAGTCGGTGCGATCAACTTTGCTAATAGTATTAACCTTGGCGGCCTTTCACTGGTTGAATGATATCACTACCTACAAAGGCCGATCCTTTTTGGAAACTTGGCGGTTTTTTACACCAGTTTTAGGTTTTGGGTGGATAAACACTTACTACTACCATGCAAATAATTTAAGCTTCTGGAAACACATTACTATTAAATGAAGTATACGATATCACAACTTTCATAGGACTGTGAACGTTCAAAAGGTTAGGCCGTCTTATCTTCATCTGTACCTTTTTTGTGGAGGAATTTGATATCTATAAATTTTCACGTTGATAATTTTCAAATTTATCTTGCCAATTGGCCGTTCGATTAGCCAAATTGACACGGCTTAGTTTATTGTACGAGCATTCTTCACATGCTTACGTTTCTTCAATCCCACTTTTGCAGACACTGGCTAACAATCGCTGAGTTCGTTCGCTTCGCTCACACAATCAGCGTATGCCCTTTAGTTGTTTTGTTTATCGTTGTACCTTCCCGTTACTTTTTCAAGATTTCGGCAGCGTTAGGATTTATTCTCGACATGACAAGCTTTGCTTTTAGTTGCTTGCAGTTGATAGACACATGTAACTTAGGACTGTGAACAAACAAAAAGTCAGCGCATCGTCTTATATTCCGCTTTACCTTTTTCTTAAAGAAGTTTATGTCTATAAATAATTAGCCGTTACATCAGCTAAATTAAGAATTTTTTCGTTTGCTGTCTTCGTTCACATTTAGTCATGCAGAAACCCCCGTTACCCAAACAGCAGAACGCGAAGCATTTTATTTTTTGGTCATTAGCGAAAACCCCGCTTGTTCATGGATGCTCGTATTGTTGCGTAACCAACATCTAACGTGCATCTCTTTATTCTTACGCAATCCATACGCAATGCTTATTTAGTCCTTCGTTAGAGTTCAGCTTTTAGTTCGTCCAGACTTTTACAATCATCTGAGGACCAGTCTTGATTGTTCAAGCCATTGATGCTTGAAACCTTTGGTTGCAACTTGGAAAAGAAACTAAATTTTAATTCCCTGGTGGCGAATTTCAAAACCCTCCCACGCATTTGTTCTGACCCCTACAACCCCCAAACCAACAAAAGTACCATGCTCAGATCACCATGCATCCGTGTGCAAAAGTTCAGCTACGTAGGCCTTCTCAATTTTGCGCTAGCCATGAGCAAAAAGTCTATGGGATTTAACATGGGAAAAATTTTATTAGCTAGTCATTTATTTAGCTAGTATCCTTTAACTTTAAATTTGTCCTAATCTCTGACCCTTCCCTTTACATTTTCCACAATTTGAAACATTTCTGTCGTGTTGGGATTTACCCTCAACATACCAAAATATGCTTTTAGTTGCTTACAATTAAAGACACATGTCTACTAGTGAGCCGCCTTTTTATCATTAATAATCAATTTTTTAGCAATCGGCTGTCTACAACCGGATGATCTACTGTTACTTGGCGGCGACACCCTAGCGTGTGTCTAGATAACACTCGTATTGTTATCTCATAGTTTCTATTTTTTTATCTGCTGTTTGGTTTCCCATACTAACAAATAAACTAGATATATAGCGCGCCAAGTTAGGCAACAAACATCACAACAAACATCACATCAATTCAATTGTCGAGGGGCGTCAGTGTCTTATATCTTGAAGCATAGTTGGGCACATTTCAGGTACGTGGGGAAAAATGATAACGCGGTACAAAAGCTTAAATTGTGTTGAAATCGTGAGCAATGACCCACTTCACAAAAATTAACTCGTGTAGGAATGCCAGCTAAGCTGCTTTCAATGCAAAATCTGACCCTCAATAACGTTGTAAATATGTTACTAGTTGTCGCTGGCTACTAGCTAGTCCGCTCATCCCCATGTTAATTTCCATAGGGTGATTATCATCGATACCTAGATAACGGGAAGGCTTCCAGCTATGAAATGGTCGAATAGGTGCAGTACAATACGAATTGCGTTTCTTTTATGGTTTGGAGCCTGGGGGCGTAACGTGGATGCCGTGGGAGGGCGCGTAAGTACGAAAATATTGTTATAAACATTGTTAGTATTGTCGGCATCGTCTCTCATTGGACGGCCAAAGTTCGGATAATGAGAACGCAGATACTGACGTACGTGCGTAGACACACACTAGTGTATCACGATAAATCTAAACAACGTTGGAAAGAAATTGTATTCACGTCCAATTCACGAAAAATTAACCAACTGTAATAAAGTCAAAAACTGGTATAGAGCCACCAAGTTGAGAGTGGTTCTGCCCTTCAAAGGAGTGATATCAACACACCAAATTAACCAAATAAAACAAATTACAACAAAATTAAAACTCCACCAAAAACCTATAATAAAGAGGTGACTAAGTTGAGAATGGTTCGGCCTATAGTAGCAAATTGTTGAAAACCAATTTCTTGTTGAAGTGGCACTTCATTACACATCTGCACGGTAGTGGAGTTGAGTCAGTACACAATTTAAAAAAAAAGGAGTGATATCATATCAAAAACCAAAACTGGTTAAAGGGGTCGCCAAGTTCCGTATGGTTCGGCCCTTCAAAGGAGTGATACCGAAGGAGTGATACCGAAAGTAGCAATGTTCTAGTTTTCATTTAACCTTCAAACTATTAAGCGGTGCGGTTAACTTGGCGAATGTTTGGGTGTGTTGATATCACTCCTTTGAAGGGCCGAACCATTCGGAACTTGGCGGCCCCTTTAACCAGTTTTGGTTTTTGATATGATTCAAAGTATTTAGACATACGCAAGTGTGTCGGCGCCAAGTAGATGATTTATTGTTGTTGGAGTTTAATTGTTAGAGCGTAATTGTTGTCAGATGGCGGCTCACTAGCGTTGGGGCTTTTGTGTATTCTCTCATATTAAATTTGAACTTGAACTCACTAGCAAGCTGTGTCTGTTAACTGTAACGAGCTTATACATGATTTCAGCCTACTGGTGTAAATTCCCCATGCGGTAGAAATCTTTGGAAATCATTGGAATCAGGTGTCTTAAGTCCAGTAACGAAGAATACCACAACATTAAAGTTTAGGAAGGTTTGGGAAGTTTGTGGAGAAAACGTGCCCTCTATAACGTTGATTTGTGTTACTGGCTAGCTAGAGATAGCTACTAGCTGATGTCATGTCTCCCATGTTAATTCGCATAGGGTATAAAAACACGTTTACAGCTCGTTAGGAAAAGTTTGCGTATCTAAATTTTGGCACACAGGTAAAGAGTAATACGGGGGAGTGCCTTGTTGTAAAATGGGGGTTGCAGCTAGAAGTACGTGGCCCTGAAGTGGCGCGTAAATGCAAAATTATTGATGTAACCATAGTGTGTATTGTTATCCAATAGTTTATTACAACATCTACATATATAATAGGCAGCAGGAGGCCAAGTCAACGGCCACGCCATTTCGTCATACAATCAAGTACCCCACCCTGTAGTGCCATCTGTTGACGGGATTCTTCTTCAAATTCGGGTTGGGACACTTTTCCAACGTCTTCGGACAGATGGCGCCACTTACCAAACCTGCCATGTCGCCGTCTATTGACGCCCTTGGACTACAAGTTCGGGTTATAACACTTTTTCCAAAGTCTTCGAAGAGATGACGCTACTTACCAGACCTGCCGCACCGTTTTGGAGTTCGTTTTTTGGTATTGTTGTGGTGCCAAAGCGGCCAACAAGCGGTCAGTGAAGTAGTGTGTCATAATGGGGTGTGTTGGGCAATTCAGTCATTATTATGTTGTAGATGCTTTGTGATGTTTTGTAGGTTTCCTTTGTAGTGTGAGTTGTTGTACTTTACTTAGGGTGGGCGCATGGCCTAGGGCCGAGGCCCCAATAAATAAATACACGTTAACGGCCAACAAAGTTTTAGTCGCGTGAACTGTGCCATTGTCTGCGTTTCAGCTAAAAAAAAAAAAAACAACCCGTGTCTACTAAACCAGACAACTTTAAACCAAACGACGATTGGTTCTTAATTTCGAGGCCCCCAATGGGCCTCGAAATTGGCAGCCTGATACGATGGAAAGGCGCATTTATTTCCTAAATGTTCACTTCCAGAAAGGAGTTGAATTGTTTTTAAGTGGGCTCCTACAATCGTTGCTTACAACAATGTCGCAATGCACGGTACCAAGGTGAATTGTTTCAAAGGTTTAACTTAAACATTGGGTTATTTGCTTACTGAATGCTGGATTTCTCAGAGCTTTTTTTAGCCTCCAGTCAAACACTCGCCAGCGACGTTTCCGTGGCTGCACCAAAGGGAGAATGTCACGGGGCGACATTTTCGGGGAGGGGGAGGAGGCCAAGCGTGTATGGGGGGAAAGATATGCGAATTCGGGAGGGGCCAGGACTGTGGTGATTGGGGGTTAAAGTAATTATGGGGGAGAGGGCATATGTGGGAGCCATTAACATGTTCGGTCTTCGGTTTGATAAATTTAAAACCAAAGACCAAACACCTGGAGAGAGCCGGGGGGGGGGGGGTGCGCAGCACGCGCACGGGCACAACTAGTGCTTAAATGTTATACGCCCTCCGTTTCAGTACTTATGTATCGCAACAATTCACTCGAGTTTTAATAAAATTAGAAAACAAAAACGAGCTCGTTTGATGCTTAAGGTAAGGTTTAACTGATCCGAAGTCAAAACAGCAAAGTAACACAAATAAACTTTCCTGTAAGGTTTCACAGACCGCAGTGTTCCTGTACTGTTTAGTCCACGTGAAACCTTACTGCTGTATTCACATGTGTTGTACAGTTTTTACTTGTCTAAAGGAGATCGCTGAAAAATCGTAAAAACCATACTTATAGTGTGCTTAGTACAGACCTACAGATTAATTAATTCAGGGTTCGTGCGACTCCTTGAAATCCTGGAAATATAGTTGAAAATAAAAATGAAATACCAGTCCTGAAATCTTGAATATGAATCTTAAAAACTGGTGTATGTATCAATACAATGAACGGAAAGGAGACGACCGGACTAGAATAATGATGAAAAATTTAGCCCCGAAAGTAGGCGAGTATGTAGCCTATATTATGCACTATATTATTCTTACAACAATTTTGAAAGTTGGGATATGGTTTTGATTTTATTTACGTGTCAAATGGTTGAATACAGCAGTAAGGTTTCACGTGGACTAAACAGTACATGAACACTGCGGTCTGTGAAATCTTACAGGAAAAAATTTACTTGTGTTACTTTGCTGTTTTGACTTCGGATCAGTTAAACCTTACCGTAAACATCAAACGAGCTTGTTTTTGTTTTCTAATTCGTGATACTTTGACATACCAAGCTAGTTGTCTGCACTCGTTTCAAATACACTGAATTTCGCTGGCTTTGCTCGCTTATTCAGTGCAAGTCTTTCTTTTGGAAGTTGGTTTGTTCGCAGCTATCTATCAGCGGCTTTGTCCGTATTTGTAATATAGGACGGCAAGCCAAATGGGCAACGGACAAGATTTAACACGGGAGAATGACGTGAAATCATTATATAAATCGATTCGTAATAAGGATAATGCTTCCTCATTACGCGCGGGTAAATTGTTGGCTCACCAGCATTGTTAGCATTTGCTTACGCTTTCGTCTGGCGTTTGCTGGTGATCATTGTTGCTTAAAACCATTGTTTAAAACAATGTATAACAATAGAATGGATCGTTCAGGGCTCCGTAACTCCGGAACGGGACCACCAACTGAAATTTCTATTTCTATAAAGAGCACATCTCCGGAAGTAGATCTTTCAAATGAGCTAAGAACCAGCTTTCTACGACAAATGTTTTAGTCTGTAGAGACCATTGTATAAACGTGTCCAAAGAAGTGAATCCTCACCACCGTATAAGACACAAATGAAACTCACGATTCCAGCTGAAGTCCAGATCTCCTAGCAGACAAATCGGAAATTAATAAAAGTTGGTACACGTGTTGGCCAAGTCCCACAAAGCTTATACACCAAATTTCAGTAGAAAATGTTGAACGACGGTAGAGAAATTAAGCTTCCAAATTTCGGCTTTAACATGGGAGACCGAGGTCAAATCTCACAGTAGAAATAGAGATTGACGGTGCACGAAGCTAATTAGTAGCTAGTCCGCTCAACCCCATGTTAAATCCCATAAGGTGATTATTCATTGATACCGACATAACGGGAAAGCTTCCAGCTATGAAATTGGACGAATGGGTGCAGTACAATACGAACTGCGTACCTTTTATGGTCTGGAGCCTGGGGGCGTAACGGGGATGGCGTGGGAGGGCGCGTAAGTACGAAAATAATGTTATAAACATTGTTAGTATTGTCGGCATCGTCTCTCATTGGACGGCCTAAGTTCGGATAATGAGAACGTGTATACTGACGTGCGTGCCTAGACACACACTAGTGTATCACGATGAATCTAAACAACGTTGCAAAGAAATTGTATTCACGTCCAATTCACGAAAAATAAACAAACTATAAAAACAAAGCAAATTAAACAAAGCCAAAAACTGGTAAAGAGGCCGCCGAGTTAAGAGTGGTTCAGCCCTTGAAAGGAGTGATATCAACACACCAAATCTAACTAAATAAAACAAATTACAACAAAATTAAAACCAAACCCCAAACCCATAAAGAGAATGGTTCGACTTAGGCAAAAAGTAGTAGCAAATTGTTAAAAAACCAATTCTTGTTGACGTGCCACTTAATTACACATCCGCACGGTAGTGGAGTTCAGTCAATACACAATTTTTCTTTTAAAAAAGGATGATATCATCAAAACCAAAACTGGTAAAAGGGGCTGCCAAGTTCCAGTTCCACTCCTTCAAAGGAGTGATATCAACACACCAAAACATTCGCCAACTTAATCGCACCGAATAATACTTTGGACATTAAATGAAAACTTGAACATTGCTACCGAAAGTAGCAATGTTCTAGTTTTCATTTAACCTTCGAACTATTAGTCGGTGAGATTAACTTGGCGAATGTTTTGGGTGTTGACAGCACTCCTTTGAAGGGCCGAACTATTCGGAACGTGGCGGCCCCTTTTACCAGTTTTGGTTTTTGATATGTTAAACTAACCTTGGTTGCTTGTTTGGATACCGTTCAGTGAGTTTTATATTATGTAATATTTCAAAAGTGAAATATTATGTGATCAGTGAGTGTTATAGTATGTGATTGCTAAGGTCCGTGAACACACCATGGTAACTAACTTACGGAAGTTGCAACAGAAAAGAGACTGGGAATCTATCATTGCAGATCCTGAGCACACGGTCCAGTCAAGTAGCAAAAAAGTAAATATTTTCAAAGAAGTATGTCTTAGTAATGTGCCGACTTTGATGGTGCATGCTAGTGTGATGCCACCAAGTAGACGATCGGCCAAGTAGATGAGATTAATTGTGATTGAGTGAGCAATTCCATCTTCATTGCGTGATTAAAGTTAACCTTGGGAGGGGCAACTGAAGGGGAATGCGCTGATTGAGTGAGTGAAGTTCTGATTGAGTGACAAAACCCTCGTTTGTCAGCCAGCACACTCAAAAATTGGATTGTACAAACTTGAGCGTGGAAACATGGGTATGCAAGAAATCAAATCATTTGAATTTCGCTGATGCAACGGCTAATTGGGCAATGGCAAATGTGAAAATTACGAATGAGAAAATTTATAGACATAAAATACCTACTGACAAAAAAAGCAGAGGTGACCATTAGACCGTGTGATTCTTTGTGTTCACAAACCTATGAAAGTTTTGATATCCACCCAATACCAAAACTGGTATAAGAGAAGCCGCCAAGTTTACAAAAACGGTCGGCCTTTGAAAGTAGTGATATCATTCAACCAGGGAAAGGCCGCCAAGGTTAATCCTATTAGCCAAGTTAATCGCATCGAACAATACTTTGGACGTTAAATGTAAACTTGAAGATTGCTACTGCTAGTTGCAATCTTCTGGTTTTCATTTAACTTTCGAACGATTAGTAGGTACTTTTAACTTGGCTAATAGGATTAACCTTGGCGGCCTTTCCCTCGTTGAATGATATCACTACTTTCAAAGGCCGACCCTTTTTTGAAACTTGGCGGCTTCTCTGGTTACCAGTTTTGGTTTTGGGCGGATTGAAGTTAACATTCTGGGTTTAAGTAACGCTATGGAAATCGTAGTTTCTTTAATGGTATGATGTTGCCACAAGCTTGAAGATCGTTAGCTAGCATGGCAAAAATAATTATACACACTTAACCATCACGTTATTTTAGTTGTCATAGTCTCGTTATGTCCCAAAAAACAACAGTCCCATGAAAACAAACTCTCCCATGTTAACACGTAAGCTAACACAAACCAGCAAACAAGTAAACTAATGAAAGTGAATGAAAAAAGAATGGTTAGAGCAGCAGAATTACTGAATCGAGGAAAAGCCAGTCCGGTACACAAGCAAAAAAATGAAATCTGAAAAGCCATGTCAAAAACATGCACGAGGTAAACCCACGAAAAGCAAAAACTGCGCTCAAGAAAAGTCTAAAAAACGAACATTGACTTTAGTCAGAACGGAACTGAAGAACCATGACCACCTTCTTGCGAGTGCAGGTTGGAAATGCTGAATGGCATGAATGAATCAGCTATTTATGTGTGCTGAGTCCTAGCGGGTGAAGTCAACTACATATAGTTCATGGAAAATAGAAATATATAATTCATTGAGCTGTCTGCTGTCTGGTAGTGTTATTAGTAAAGGCGGCTCTCGTGTTAAAGACGAAATTTCGATGCTAATTTCTTTGCCGTCTTACAATATTTTTCCACCAAAGTTCAGTGTATATAAGCTTTGTTGGATTTGGTGAACATGTGGCCGAACTTTTATTAATTTCCGTTTTGTCACATTGGAGATCTGGACTTGAGCTGGAATCGTGGTTTTCATTTTTGCTTGTTTTGTTCTTGTTGGCACGGCACGTTTCTACTATGCTCAATACAGGTCAAACTATTTGTCCTATAAAGCTGGTTTATAAATAAATAAATAAACAATTTCTTGCAGGAGCAACGGGAAGGCAATGATCGGTGTGATCACTAACTGCTAACCCAACTAGAGAAAGTGACGTAAAGATGAGGCTGAATGCGAGATAAGACCACTGGGGCCCGTTATCAATAATGAACCGAGTGTTAAAAACGTCGTAAAAATTTGGTAAAATTTAATTGGCTAAGGTGACGACGAAAGTCATTCACGCTCTTCGAGGAGACAGCTGCTTCGGGGAGCGATTTCCAGGCCCCAATAACTCTCACCGAAAAGAACTGTCGTCGGCACCCCAAACGGAATTTGGGAATTTGAAATTTGAAAGAGTGACCTCTAGTTCTTCCTTCTATGTTCAGATCGAAGAAAGGCAAATTGACTCGAACCAATCCATGCAAAATTTTAAAAGTGAAAATTAGATCAGACTTCAGTCGTCGCAATTCAACTGATTCAAGTTTCAGCTGTAGAATCCGCTCACTGTAAATAAGGTTGCGCATACCAGGCAATGATTTCGTGAACTTCCGTTGGACCGCCTCAATATGCTCAATGTCGCCCAACAGAGCTGGTGACCAAACTTGGCTGGCATATTCTAAGATCGGTCTAACAAAAACCTTGTAGGCCCAAACCTTGACTTCGCGGCTACTGTAAGAAAAGCATCGGTTCACTACAGCTAAGCGACTATAGGCCACAGCTGTAATTTTTCGGCAGTGTAGACTGAATTTTAAATCACTGCTGAACCAAACTCCAAGGTCCCTAACCTCAGTTATAACTGGGACAGGACGGTTGTTTATGTTGTAAATAAAATCAGCGATTGTTCTGCCAAAATACATAGTTTGACACTTAGTGAAGGAAAGTGGGAGCTGCCAGTCATCAGCCCAATCCGTGACGTAGGCCACCTCTGATGCAAGGGCTAAGGCACTGTGTGCATCAATTATCGCCGCATAGCTCATAAACAGGTGTTGCTCTGTAGGTGTGTATGTAGCAGGGTGATGAACGAAAATATACAACGTGACTACTTTCCATAAGTCCTTTTCTAATTGGTCATGTGGCTCAGGGGTTAGGAAGCTCTAAACGACCAAATTGATTGTTTTACATTGTTTTAAACAATGCTATACAATGCCAATCAGCAAACGCTAGCTGCAACAAGACATAGCTGAACACATGGATAAAGATACAAAACATTAAAACAAGGTAATCTAAACTGTATGTTATGCCCAAGTAGCAAAAATTGGAAGCATAAACGAAGTCATTTCATGCTTACGGTAAGGTTTAAGTGATCTGATGTCAAAACAGCAAAGGAACACACATAAACTTTCCTGTAAGGTTTCAGAGACTGCTGTGTTGCTGTGCTGTTTAGTTCACGTGAACCCTCACTGATGTATTCAACCATTACACACATAAATACAATTAAAGACCAGAGCCCAAATTTCTAAACTTTTCATGGCCAAACAAAAAAGAATAATGTGAGGCTACACACATGACTACTTTCGTGGTTAAATTTGTCAGTGTTCTTCAGTCACGTTGTCTACTTTCCGTTCATCACCTTGCTAATGATTCATACTCATTTTTCAAGACATCCACACACTTTCACACTTTTCCAGGGGTGTAATTTTATTATTACTTTCCAGGACTCGCACGAACCTGAATTACCTGTAAAGCTGTACTAAGCACACTAAGACTATTAGTCTATAAACACTTTCCATCGATGTCGTTTAGCCGAGTAGAATGCACCAATCTATCGTGTGCACTGATCTATCGTGTGCAAAAGTAGAAACGGTAAAAACATTTTAATACAGCAGTAAGGTTTCACGTGGACTAAACAGTACAGAAAAACTGCAGTATCTGAAACCTTACAGGAAGGTTTATTCGTGTTCCTTTGGTGTTTTGACTTCAGGTCAGTTAAACCTTTCCTTAAGCATCAAACGAGTTCGTTTTTGTTTTCTATCTAGATAAGGAGTGTGCCCTGTAGATATCCTGTGTTGGACAAGGGATTTAGGATTTATCAGTATATTTTAAATTATTAGACTTATGAGACACGATGCTTTCATTTAAAAATTATTCTGTGGTTCATTTGTGGTGG
>JAHWFP010188965.1:0-10351 GCA_023313725.1 Lithobius niger
TACTTAGATTTTGCTCATACTTTGACAACACTGGGTACTGAATGGGTTAAGGAACTTGATTGTGGGGATTCTTTCCAAAAATTGTTCCAGCAGGTATTAATAGAGGACTTTTTGAATAAGGTACCAAGTCCGATAAGAGTATGGCTTATTGATAAGGGTAAGCAAGAGTCTGTTTTGAACTTAGCTTCGCTTGCAGACGATTACTGCGCTAATCGCCAAGAAGCAGTTCTAAGACAGGGGAGTGGTTCTGACAATGGAAATGGCGGACCACAGGGCAGAAATAATTACCGTGGAGGAGGTAACAATGGTAATGGTTATGGCAGGTATCGGAATGGTAATGGTTATCAAGGTAGTCAAGGTAGCAGAAACAATGGAGGGAGTGGTAATTCGCAAAATGGTGGAGGCAACCAAGGGAATGGTACTAGTAACTATGGGAACAGTAACAATGGTAATGGTAACAATAGTGGTACTAGAAATGGTTCAGGTAATAATGGTACAAGCAATAGTACTACAGCTTCGGCTTACAATGCGCAAGCAAGGCCGCAAGCTAACGACAATAATCAGTCTGGTAGGAGAGCGCCTTTAAAGGCGGACGAGCCACGTAAGTGCTACATTTGTAGCTCGAGCTCGCATTTGAAAAGGGATTGTCCCAACAATGGTACCAAAGCCTCAGTGGGAAATGTATGTACTCAATTGCCTAGTGTACACAGTGGAAAGGAGGTTAGCTCTTTTAAAGGTAACAGTGGTATACAGTCGGTGGAAAGCCAGTTATGTAAGAAATGTACAATTAATGGAAAACCTGGTAGTTATTTGCTGGATACAGGTGCATTTATGGATGTGGTTTCAAGTAAAATAGTAGAGCCTAGTTCGTTCACAGGGAAACGAGTTGTTTTATCGTCAGTTGTGAGTCAAAACGTGACAGACTTTCCTGTGGCGAAGGTAAAGTTGGCTACAGAAGATGGCTACATTATGCTGGAATGCGGCGTGTCGCCATTTTTTAAGGACGAAGCGTACGACTTTCTGCTTAGCCAAAAGTCTTACGAAAAGCTACAGAAAATTGAAACAAAGGTAAACAACACACGGAATGCGATAGCTAGGTCGAAAACAGGTATCAATGGAAAGAAAAGTAACGAAAAGCAGGCTGTAGATCAATTTATTGATAGTGATGTATTGGATGATCTTTTTAAAGTTGAGGGTGAGGAAACGGAGGAAAGTGTTCGAAATGTTGCAAGTGAAAATATGGTAATTGCTGAATGCAGTGAAATTGGTGTCAAGGTCGGAGATAATGGGCTTGCACAAAATGATACAGTTGTCCAGTCACAACACGTTTTAGTCAATAAACAAGCTAGTGTTGTGGCGGACTCTGTAAGGAGTACGGAAAATTGTAAAAAGGTTGTAAGGAATGGAAATGGAGGTTTGTTGACAGCAGGAATTCAAGACTTGTTAGCTGTTAAAGCTGATGTTTTAAAGCAAGGGCAGGTGCTTGATCCTGGGTTGGAGGGATGTCGAGTGGCAGCTGACATTGAAGGTACATCTTTTTTTTGGAAGGATGATGACTTAAGTAAGAAATGGTCGGCAGCAAATGGCACCAAAATGTGTGACCAGGTAGTGGTACCAAAAATGCTTACGGAGCAACTGGTAAGGATGGCACATGTTAATGCCTATTTTGGGCACATGGCCAAGGAAACGAACATTGCCAGGTTGCAAGAAGTATTGCATGGGCAAAGCATGTGTGCACAATGTAAAAATTGGATAGAGTGGTGTGAAATCTGTAAGAAATATAGAAAAGGTGTGAGGAAGGGAGAGGACGAAAGGATTTTAGTTCCGGTTGTAGAAGAACCTGTCATTAAGGTGGATGTTGAGTTTGTAAAGCCTTTCAAAGTGACGTCGGACGGAACGCATGTTTTAAAGGTTTGTGATAGGGCGACTAGGTATCCTGAAGCAGTTGCTGTCAGGGAGACTAACTCACACACGGTAGGAAATGAAAGCTTAGTGAATTGTTCAAAGGTTGGGTTCTCTGTGGAACTCCAATCGATTCTTGGAAAACCGTTTGTTTCTGAACGGGCGGCTTGTTTCTTGAGAGAGTGTGAAATCGGCCTTGTAAATAGTAAGCCTTATCATTCGCAGTCTCAGGCTGTAGGAAGGCTGCACAGGACGGGGGTAGACTGTAGCAGGGCTTTGGATTTGGAGTATCCTGCCAAAGGGAATGATGTTTTAGCACCAGCTAAGTTTGCAAGTAAGTCTACTTGTGAGACGGCAAACTTCACTCCTGCGGAGTTAGTTCACGGAAGTAAGGTGAGGTTAAAGAGGGAAATAGCAGATGGAATGAAGGAAAGATGGAAAGATGAGTTTGCTCAAGTTACTACTAGTAATGAGGTTGGAGTCGATGTCATGGTAGTGGAAGGACAGAATGGAGTGAAAGGTAAAGGGTTATACAGGCGATCTCGGGTGTGGGATTCAGGAGGGAAACCTGGGAATGTCATGAGCAGACAAGTGAACGAGGAAGCTGGTAGTGGCCCTTTGTCTGCAAAGGTAAAGCAAAGGTGTAGGTGCCTAGTTGTGGTGAAAGTGGAAGCAAAATCGGCTTTACTGGTTATAAACACGAAGAAAAAAGTAAAGTCTAGGTTAGGATTGACTGGTGATGGCTTGCACATGTTAAATAACTATGCAAAGTTAGTATTGCCTTTAGCTGTCAGTGTGAACAAAGGGGCACCAGACAAAGTGGGAGGGGGCAGCGGTTGCGGGAAAGCTTTTCACAAGCTGCAGTGTGTGCTTGCTTCTCCCAAAGTGTTGTTGAATTCTGTGTCTGACGAAGTTTTCGTGTTGTGGTTGACATGCAAGGTTTACAGAGTTATTGTTAGCATTGTTTGGATATGTGTAGCATGTTTACTTTTTTGCTGGGGAAAGGGGGACAAACGCCCTAATGCTGAGTGTAGGGGGGTTTGCCATGGCAAAAATGTGTTTTCTCCAGTGGTGAACAGTACTTTTGAGTTGGATCCAGGGAGGTGGATTGTTGTGTGTGGTATTTTGTGGTATGGTGTGTTTAGGGTGGCAAGAGAAGAGATGGAGCGAAAAGAAAGTTTTTTTGAAGGCTTTCTTGTGGTGTGTTGTAAGCATAAGTGGATGGATTGCTAGTTAAAGAGAGAGTTTCCTGAGTGCTGCAGAGTGTAAAATTGGTGTGTCGTATTTGGTGTGTCAGTGGGGCCGTTTGGTATTGAGAGGGTCCTGTTGCCGTGTTGTGGATGTGGAGTGGTGTTGTGGATGTGGAGTGGTGTTGTGGAGTGCAGTGGTGTGTGGCAATGTGCAGAAGAGTGCAGTGGTGTGCAGCGGTGTGCAGAGGTGGCAGTGTGCGGAATGTGTTGTGCAGTGTTGGTGTGTTGTGCAGTGCAGCCAAAGTGCGGTGATGTGTTTGTGCTCAGAGGGTTGGAGATTGTTCTTTGCCTTCTGTACAGCGTTCCAGGTGATATGCATCACTAGTGGCCTGCACTTACCGTGATTTGTTATGGACGAATCACAGCGTTGGGTTGGAGGTGTAAAGTTGCCATCTCTTGCTTGCTGACTTGACCGTAATTACCTAATGACTATAATTAGAGCTAATTATGGTGTTCGACTCAACGATGAAAAGAAACATTGGCCAACTTTCGAATGCCGGGTTTTTGGTTATTGTTCCACGTAAGAGACACGTCCGTTCCTTTTACGGAAAGTGTTTCCATATTTTGTAGCGAGAACTGGCCCTTATATTGAAGATGGTTTGGCGCGAAAAGAGGTCTTTCCCAACAAGAACGCAACAAGGACAGAACTCTATGCACGAACTGTCTTGTTGGACAATTTCTCGATTCATGTGCGGATTGTTAAATGTTTATTTTTGTAAATTGCGTTATGTCTAAGGAGGAAGTAAAGAAGTTTGAATTTAACAAGTCTGCAGTGAACCCTTGAAATTACAAACTACATCTTGGAATGCAGCAGTACGCCATCTTAAAAAAAAACGAGAGAAACTATAGCTGAACGTCAAATTTTGTTATCAATTTTTAATCATTTTTCCCTAATGTGCTGTTTCAGGCATGTGCTTTTAGAAGTATAATTTTAAATTGTAACCCTGCTTTAAAGCAATTTGTAGCACTTTCATAATTTCTACTTTCTTTTTCATTTATTTGTACATTCACCATAATTATACAAGTGGCTGCATCTTTTTTTTTTGATGACTTAAATTGCAAAGAAAAAAGAACTAATGGCACATTTTGGCTTTTCTTTTAATGTTTTATCGTGTCATAAACCATTTCAAGGATTTATAGACGGTTGACAATATAATTACCCTGTTTGTAATCCAGAGAACAAACAATTTCAATCATACAAACGCCGATCTTCACACAACGCCATGCTGCTAGCTGCGGGAGAAACCCTACGAAGGTGGCGCGACCAGTGAGCGTTGGCAGTACTACTGCAGGGGACGCATTTGCAGGGATTGAACAGGCAGTGTGTAGAGTAGGCAGTGCTTCAGCATGACAGGTTTCGTAAAAACGTAATTGTTACTAATTTCCGGATTTTTTTTTTTTCAATTTCATTGCAAATTAAATTAATCGACTGTTGATTAAGAATATTTTATTGTAAATTAATACGTTATGGTGCTACCACTGACTAGTTATCAATGAATAATTTAGGTTTGTAAAGTGTTATTGCTTACCTTAAAAGTGGCTAAAACGTGGCGAACTTCTCAACAAGTTTTGTTTTGGACAGATTTAGTTAATGTCTCTGTAGTATCTGTGACAGATTTTTTAAACCGCAGTGGCGATGGACCAACAGAAAAATTGCTGCTAGCAAATAAAACTCTGCTTTCAATTTTTCCGACGCCCAATTTTCTTAACGTTAATTGTTACGACGACTTCAAACAAACGAAAGCTTACACAATGTTTGTTTTGTACACAAGGGCGTACTGGGAGGTTCATTTTGGCCCGAGAAATGGTAATGTAGGCCCCTCTTGTGGCGTGTAGTTTAATAGGTCCCCGACAGGCCGTCGTAACATAGGCCCCCACGGGAAATCTCCTGTTTTCCCGTACGGCCAGTAAGCCCCTATTTGTACTGAATTTAGATGACGTTTCTGCTGCAACTAGATGCCTTTTAAGTCGTGGCGGTGATGGGCTAACAGAGTGACTTGAAAACGGTCAACTCAAACTTTGGTTTTGCCAACTATTTTCCCGAAGTTTGGGGGGGGGGAGGTGTAAGTGACCTCAATTTATTTACGGTTGAATATTTTGGATTTCTTTTCTTTTTTCTTTCCATAAACCGATTTTCATTACGAGTATTTTTATTATGCGATTGGCTATTGCGGTTGTCTTTTTTGCTTGATAACGTTGTTGATCTGTTTCTGAAACGTCTTTTTTTTAGTGTGTTCCCTTTTACACCTTTGGGCTGCAATATTTAGTAGAAGTTATCATCATTCAGATGTTCGTCATAATTTAATTGTTCTTTTCGTGTTCAGGAGTGTAAAATTACGTCAGGAACTGCGAAATACAAGTGGTAATTTCCCTACCAGAAATTTGTTCTGTTGATCGTGTACTAAATTCTTCCAATCACAGTCGACTGACAGTGATAAAACTTCAGTAGCATTCGAAAGCTACTGTGGTTTTATCACTGTCAGTCGATGTTCATTGGCTAAATTTAACACTAAACCGGTATGAAATATAGGTTTCGGAATATCCTGTAGGTTTCAATGGTCGACGCACTGTAAAGCAAAATTTGCCCAGTGCTATTTGAAGTTGACACCCCTTCTTGACGTAGCTCACTCCAAACGTTACAATTTTGACATGTTATGAAACGTTTGTTGCATTCATTTCAATTTAAAAAAATTGTATTTTCCTATCATAAACAATCGTGAAAGCATTTGCTTTCAAAATATGCTGGGTATCGTTCGTTTGCGTTACTTAGCAAACCCAATCATCACACAGAACCACCTCTGCTACCGATAGCTTCACTACATCGTTAGGCTTAACAGCCGATCATGTAATTTAGCAACAAATTCGGAGCGCTGTTTTGTTGTTAAATAGTATCAAGAAACCGCCCTAATAATAATTATTAATAATTATTATTATTAATTTATTCTTAATTACCAATAATTAATAAATTTATGTAATAATAAATTATAATGACTATTAATAATTATTATTAATTCTGCGCAATTCAGAGTGCAGGATAATGAAAAAGGAAGAGAAATTCTCTAACTTATACCGCGCGAGCTAATGGAAATTATCCAAGTTTTTCAACACCCGTGTTTTGACCCATTAAACTCACTCGTACTATTTATTGGCCGATCATTTCCTTCGTGTTTCGCACTCGTTAAATTAATGTCTTCTTAAATGGCACTCGTCAGCTTAGAGGTCAAAACACTCGATAATTAAAAAATTATCGATAATTAGCTCTGCGATATTTCGTATGAAAATTTCTATAAATTCTAATAAACTCAAAATTTGTCCCGATTTTCGTAACCTAGTGCCTTCTCACAAAACTGGACACAACAGTTGTGCAATACTGCTAAAACTCTGTTGGCTCCCCACTTAAAGGGACACCCGGCCTGCCTTATAACATTCTGTGTGCCAAATTACAGCTACGCGCAGATCATCATCCGAGCAATTACAGTGCCAAGATCGGCTAGGGGGGTAGCTGCCTCGTATAGCTGCTGTCTCGGTTGGCTTTGTGAATAATACACGCGACAGAATCAAGTCAACGATTGTGTCGTCACAAACCGGAATGATTCTCGCATTTTAAAATCACAATTTATAATTTTCTAGGCTAGTGTCTTATAATTTTGCTTCGGCGATCTATTGGAATAATTAATTTTAATTTTTACCGCATTAGTCTATTAGATTTTAGATCTCATGGTAATTATTAGGAAATTAGTAGATGTACACACAGAGATGAAACGTCATGATTATTGTACGCGCGCAATGCATCATTTAGTGACTGGTCGTTAGTAAATAAAGTTCCATTATATTCAACAGAAAATCTCCTAGACGCCACATTTTAAAAAGGATTTTTAGCAAGGGAAAGACTAACGGTAAGGAAATAGACCTTTGGGGCCGTACTTGATGTGGAGGATCGAGAACAATGGCGCTGGGAGGTATATCCCTTTAAGGAAAGAAAAAAAAGGTCGGGAAAATGACCACCTGTGTCGGTTTTTTTTTTTTTTTTTGGCCTCCACTTTCTTTGTTAGTTTGTCATTAGCTTCCGGTTAATGCACTGCTGCTCATATTTTTTTTCCTTTTCTCTCTTTTTTCTCAATAGATGGCAGCCAACAGCCTGTTTTTCGTGGCGGTCAACATAGCCGGTGTCTTCACTCATTATCCCATCGAGTTGGCCCAACGCCAAGCCTTCATGGAGACTCGTCAGTGTATTGTAGCTCGTCTCACAACCCAGAGGGAGAACCAGCAACAGGTTCGTTATAACGAGTTTCGCAACCATTACGACAGATTAAATGAGCTTTTATTTGTATTAACATGGCCGCCTCAAGAGTATTTCTGGAAGCTATTAAAGGGAAAACGGCCCTTTATGTTTTACCTCTCTTAAATGCAATTAGTTCCATACTGCGTTTTGTAAAATAAAAAGAAAGAATTTAAAACTTACCAATTTTAGTACCATTTCATGCCGCAGGACTACTATTTAACTACGCTGGCTGTTTCATAAAACAACCCCCCCCCCCTCCCCCATCCCCCCACGTTGCAAACGGTGCATCGAAAATGACCCGTGCGCTCATTTTTTTTTTGGCTGGCTAATAAACGCTGATTGAGTGAGCGAACCCGTCTGTGCATTTTTGGGCGTTTTAAGTATTTAACCAAGTTTAACGAATCCTTTAATTCCAATCTTCCAGCGGTCTATACCAGCGGTTTACGCATTGTTTAAACAATTACTTTTAGCTGGCGAAGAAACGCTGATTGAGTGAGCGAACCCGTCTGTGTATTTTTTGTGCGTTTTGAACATTTATAGATTTTAACTAATCCTTTAATTTTAATCGTCCAGCATCGTCAACAAAGGTTTGAAGAAGTTTAAAGCGAGCGTTAACCACTCCTGGTCATCTGCCCGACGAAGCCCTAAGGCCCAGCCCCAGCCCCAGCATCATTTAAACAATTTCACTGGCTAATAATATTATGGTGTGGTAAATTGAAGTTTCATTGTTTACAGAGGTCCTATTGTTGCCGGTCACTTATCAACGTAACAATGATAAGCCTGTGCACCGCACATTTAAAGTGATTGTTGGTTAGTGATTGCTACGTCTCATTTTGTTGGTTACACGGGATAACGGGACACGGGACTTTGAGATCAGGGCTTAAATAACGGAGTAATGGACCAGGATCGTTTTCCTTGTGTCATCTCCAATCGGAATTAAACCTGGGTGAACTTATAGTCTCGCTAGGGGGCCGTTTGCACCTGAGAGTTTGATTGACTTTAACATGTCCGTTCAAGGTCATTACATTTCTAACTTTTTACCCAAGCGTCGTTGAACACTAGTGTAAATTTGAAAGACGTTGTAAATTCGATATTGACGTTTTCAGATCGAATCGAGATTTACACAGCGATGTCAAACTCTACTCAAAACATCGAGTTTTGCCAAAGCTACCTACAGTAAAGGCCGTATCAGATCAGACTGAAAAAAGGCGACAAAAATCAACCATTGACATAGAAGCAAGCACAAGTTTGTTAGGTGATGCCATCTCTACGCAGGCGACGATTTTCAAATTAACTTACGAGGGTTCCAAATTCTGCCAACCGATGACGCCACTTGGCAAACTTGTCGCGTCGGTGTTTGTGTTGCCTTCTATGGCGGAGCATTGTGGAAGGCAAACCTGATACGGCCTTTACTGTATTTGGCTGTAGTTTCGCACAACCCTACTAACAACAGCATCTAGTGGAACCCATAACCATAACTGGGTGTGCTTAAAGTAGGGCCACTCGATCACAAGACATGAACCATTAAAGGGTTGCACGTCGGCTTCCACCACCCGCGCAGCGCGACAGTTGTTGCCAACCAGCATGCGGCCATCAACATATCCAACAATGTTGGAACACCACGGAATTCTGAATTCTGATGAGGATGCTGCAAACCAGGAAAACGCGAAAAGGTAGCGCACTGATGCTCCACAATAGCACTCCGTACAGTACAGTCCGCATCTTCGACAAGACAAAACAAATCAAGACAAAACAATCTAAGGGACTGGTCATTATTTATCGCCCGAGGGGGGGGGGGGGGAGAGGAAATTGGGGTAGTCATGAATTTTCGGGCCCTCTCAGGGGGTGGGGTGAAATCAAGTCCCGTCGCTTTTATTTCTAAAACCGCCTCAGCTTCTGGGAGGCTCCCCCAGAATTACTATTAGCATTGGTACTATGCTAATAGTACCAATACGACAAGTATCGTATTTTCGATAAACTGTATAGAATCCTTGCCCCCTGGTCTTGCTTTCTTTTGTCTATCGGGTGCTGATTATGTTACGGATGTGGGCACTCAGGCAAACAGTGTGTGTATGAGACTTCAAACTTGATAATCCAGGGTGTTTCATCTCAAGTGTTAATGCTCAATATTATCCCTAGTATTGCAGATACGTCGAACATGGTCATGGAATACGTTGGAACATCCAGGGGGCCATCAGACGGTTAAATAAAATAACCTTGATGACCGATTTCAAGGTCACGAAAAACTAACTCCGAAAGTAGCAGGGATAGGGGCATGATGTAAATTCTAAACTTGTAGAGGACGAAGACTTGACCTCAACAAAGCAAACAGACCAGAAATCGGTTCAAATGTCAAAGAGATACAGTAAAACCAATACGGGTCTTGCAGCCCCATTGAAGGACTTGACCACAACCCACCCTGAGGTAGAAACACAGGCAGGCACCACTGTAAGTACAGCAAAAGATTAGCAGGCAGACCTAGTGGATCCATGAGAAGCCTGTTTGCATTAATCCCTGAGGTAGATATTTTCTATTTGTGCCTGCCTCAGAGTGGGTAGTGGTCAAGCCCTCCAATGGGGCTGCAAGACCCTTATTGTTTTTACTGTATCTCTTTAACATTTGAACCGATTTCTGTTCTGTTTCCTTTGTTGAGGTCATGTCTTCGCCCTCTACAAGTCTGCAATTTACATCATGCCCTTACCTCTGCTACTTCCGGAGTTAGTTTTTCGTTGACCTTGAAATCGGTCATCAAGGTCATTTTCGGTTTAACCGTCTGATGGCCCCTTGGATGTTTCAACGTATTCCATGGCCATGTTCGACGTATCTGCAATAATAGGGATGATATTGAGCATTAACACTTGAGATGAAACACCCTATATAATGTATGAAACTTGATACGTTAAGATGGGTGTAAGGA
>JAHWFP010188968.1:0-17795 GCA_023313725.1 Lithobius niger
TCTCCAAACCACCCGAATGCCGGATCAAATCCCACGACCGACAAACATATGGGTCAAACCATGAGAATGCTTTATTAATTTCCTCCTGGTCAAACTAATAAATACGCCATTCTCGCTGCTTGGACGAGATTCGAATGCACAACCTTTAGATTAGGAGATTAGCGCCCTAACCATCAAGTTATGCTGACTTAAAGAAATCCATCTAAAGCCAAAACTGGTATAAAAACCCTTCAAGTTTCCAAAAACGATCAGCCTTTGAAGGTAGTGATATTCAACCAGAGAAAGACCGCCAAGGTCAATCCTATTAGCCAAGTTAATTGCACCGACTAATAGCACCGCTGTTTTCATTTTCGTTTTCATTTTTATTTGGTGCGAATAACCTTGGCAGCCTTTCACTGGTTGAATGATATCACTACCTTCAAAGGCCGATCGTTTTAGGAAACTTGGCGAGCTTTTATACCAGTTTTGGTTTTGGGTGGATATCAAAACTTTATTGGACTGTGAACGTACATTGGGTTACACCGTCTTATATTCATCCGTACATTTTTTCTATAGGAATTTTATTTCTATAAATTTTCACACTTATAACTTTCAAATTTACCATTGTCAATCAGCCATTAGATTAACCCAATTGACACAGCTTAGTTTATTATATGACCATTCTTCACATGCTGCCCATTTTTGCACACACTGGCTAACAATTGCTGATTTTGTAAGCTTCGCTTACTCAATCAGCCCATCCCTTTTAGTTGTTTTGTTTATCCCTGCACCTTCCCCTTAATTTTTGAAGATTTCGCTCACATTCATTTATGCAGAAACCCCCGAAGGTCTCTGTTACTAAAACAGCAGAACGCGAAGCATTTTATTTCTGGGTTATTAACAAAAACCCAGTTAGCTCGTGGATACTCGTATTGTTGCGTAACCATCATCTCACGTGCATCCTTTTATTCTTAGGCAATCCACGGCAACGTTAATGTTTCCTTATTTTGTCCTTCGTTACAGTTCAGTTTTTAGTTCGTCCGGGTTTTTACAATAAATATAAGGATTGAATGTTCAAGGCATTGTTGCTTGAAATCTTTGGTTGCAACTTGGAAAAGAAATTTAAATTTAAATTCCTTGGTGGCGAATTTCAAAAATCTCCCACGCGTTTGTCTTGACCCCTACAACCCCCAAACCAACAAAAGGACCATTCTCAGATCACCATGCATCTGTGTGCAAAAGTCCAGCTACGTAGGCCTCTTGCGCTAGCCATGTGCAATGAGTCTATATGATTTAACATGGGGCCAGCGTTACTAGCTAGTTACCAATTCTTTATCCCTGCACCTTACATTTACCACAATTTGAACGATTTCTGTCGCATTGAGATTTATCCTCAACATGCCAATATATGCTTTTAGTTGCTTACAGTTAACAGATACAGCCATGTCTGCTAGTGAGGCCGCTTTTTTTAATCATGAATTTTCAATTTTTTAACAATCGGATGTCTGCAATGGGATAAGCTACTGTTACTTGGCGGCGACACACTATCGTGTGTCTAGATTAGATGGCTAAAATAAATTAAGAAACAATCGACAATTCAAAGCCGGGAAAATATTGAAAAAGTGATGACCGATTCGTATTGAAGTCGTATAGAAACAAAAATTTAACATCAATTTCGTTCACTAGTTTGTTAGATATAAACTTTGGCGAATGCTTTAAAGGTAAACAAAGAAAAGCTTGGTGAAACCGGAACAGGCTGTTTGACAGAAACGTTAGTGCTCTTTTCAACTATAAAGATGAAGAGTTTAGCTCATCAGCAACGAAATTGGTAGTCAGTACAGGCGAGTGCCACAGTAAATGAACGTGGCCCTCTGGCGAGGCCTAAGTTAAGCCACTAGACAAGCAATAATTATGAAGTATTTGATTTTCAGCATAAGTTATTATTTTATGATTTCTTCACCTGTTTAAACAAAACAAAACAGTGCTGAGAATGACGTAGTACTACTTAAAGGTTCAGTGTGTGGTACACTTACAATTAAAAACAAATTCGTAATAAAAACACCAAGGGTGGAACACCCAATCAGAGGCACGCCAATGTTTGAAGTGATGACACTTCCTCTAGATCTGGGTGATTTATCAAAGAGACTTTTCCATTTTACCATGTTGGGAAAATATTTAATCGTGTACATAAGCAGAGATAGTGTATGCTTCCAGATTTAGCCATATCTTCTCAACTTATACAGTGCAGAGAACAGAGGTGCTGCAAATTAAATGTCGTTATCAGTGTCTTTATGATCTTTAACAACAGCATATTTAGTGTCATCCTTCGAAATGGCACGTGCATGGTCAATTTTTCGGACCCCATATGCCCTTCTGCATTATCCAATATATATGGCTTTACATGTGTCGCATTTAATAACATAAACCACATTCCTGTGTGTGTCTACTTTGGGAGTCTGCCAATGATTCACACAAATTTAAACACGTGGGTAGCAATGGGTCGGATTTGCCAGTCAGATCCATTGATTTTAGGTAGTTGTAGAAGTTGGGGAAGGGGAGGGATCCACGAACTGCACTTGCCAAGGTGGTGGAGGGCCTAGACACAATCCTAACCCCAATTTTAGCAAAGATCTTCCGTATGTTTTGGAATACACCGGGAAGAATGGCACACAGGTCCAGTCCAAGGTGGGAGGGGGGAGGTTGGGGGAGGGGGGGAATCAGTTTCACGGTTGGCTAGCTTGTTGTTTTCAAGTAGCGTTTGCTTACATTGATTTTCAATAGCGTTGGCAACGAGTTTAGGTGGGCAGCCACCTTATTATTTTCATTATGAATTTCGTGTTTTTTTTGTAAATATAACACTCACTGAACCTTTAACGTGTACTAACTCATTTTCAGCACTGTTTTGTTTTGCTTAAATAGGTGAACTAGGCACAAAATAATAAATTGTGCTGAAAATTAAATACTTCATATTCCATGTCTAGTGGGTTAACTTAGGCCTCGTCAGAGGGACACATTTTTTACGTTTAGCTCAAGTGTTTACGAGCTTTTTTGTGTATTGATATCACGCGTATACTTGTCAGGTATTTAAGCATGAAACTGGTGGTCTCAAAAGCGTTTGTAATAATAAAAAAAAAACCTATTAATTGTTTATGCTGGCGAAAATTTCCCATTCAACAAATTTTCGCCATAAACAATTGATAGGTTCTTTTTTTTTTGTGTTACCTTCTTTTAAAGTGACACGTAACGCGAAGCAGAGCAAAGGAGCTTCTCATGCACCCATTACCCGGTTAATTTTTAATTAATTTTACAAATTTGTTCTGTACTGTAACTGTGGATTTAAGTTCGTAAATCAGTAATATTGGTCAAGCGGTTAAGGAGGATTTCGACTCTCAAATAATTATGAAGTAATTTCATACTTATCACACGTTATTAATAAGGAATAATCTTTGCTCAGGGAAATTATTCAAAAATTATTGTACAAGTAAAAACCAATCACACTGAAAAGCACGCTTTTCTCTTCTTTTATTCAATTAATGTTCTTTTTTCTTCTGACAACACTACTCGTTTTACAGAGCTTGTATTTGTTTACTATTCGTTTTACAAGATAAACGTTTACCTTGAAAACGTTTACCAAATATGTGCCAGTGAAAGTAAATTCGTATGGGTACATGATGGGTTTCTGTGACTACAGTAGTTTTAATTTCGAATAAATAAAAAATACTTTATTAAGATAATAGGAAACTGACAAATTCTTCGTATTCCCCGTAAGAGTTAACAGATTTTTGTTGTTTAAAATGTTATTAGATCTTTGGAAAGTTTCAAATATCATTCTGAAGTATACTGATTGAGACACGAAACACCATGAAGCACTAAACAAGCAACAACCCTCCAAACCCCTTCTATCCACCCAAATCCCATATCCCCACCCCAAAACACTAATACAAGCAATTAGCTAATCTAAACTGCATGGTAGGCCAAACTAGCACGAATTGGTAAACGGAAAAAAAAAACTCAAGGTTTAATTGATTAACTTAACTTATAAGGTTTAAACTTAAACCTAGGTAAACTAGGTTAACCTAGGTAAACTTATAAGGTTTAATTGATCCGAAGTCAAAACAGCAAAGGAACACCAATAAACTTTCCTTTAAGGTTTCAGATACTGCAGTAATAATAAGAAATACTAAACACATGAAAAAAGGTGACTGCTGTCGTCAAAATGGAACAAAAGCCACACACACACACACAAGAAAATAATAAATGGACCAGTAAACTAGATTGGCTTTTCCATCTCATAATTGATAAGAAAAAAAAAGGATTTGATCAATTTGGACCAAAAAGATGGGCTACCGCAAAACAAAACTTGTTAAGGATTCCCACCAAAAGCTTGGCGAGAATTCTTAACAAGTTTTGCTTTGGTGTAGATTACTACTACTACTATTACTACTACTACTACTACTACTACTACTACTACTACGTATTACTTGCTAATTCCACTAAGATAACATAATTTATGCGACCGATATTCTTATAGTGATCACTTGTCTCTGTTTTACAATCAAATGTAATACAATGGGCTCTTTATTGGAATTATAATTAACTAGCGATCGTTAATTATACCAAAGTGATGATTTTCTTGGGTTGTACAAGAAATGCTTTACAATTATGTCATCATAAGGAGGTCACAGTCAATACTTACATCAAAGCAAAAGAGTAAAAGCAGAAGGGATAATATCATACAAAAACCCCAAAAGGGTAAAGACACCCATCAAATTTCTGCCTTAGAAATTAGTGATATCAGGGCGAAAATGGCTGCCACCAAGTTTTCCGTCCCAAGCCTGATCACTCAATCTAAACTGCCACCTTGATGATTGCCAGTTAAGCTTGAATGAACACGGTTCGGACCACAAACTTTGTTTCATCCATTTTGGCTCTGGTCTCACTACATTCAATGGCGTAACTTTGATGGGACCCTTTACCCTTATGGGGTTTTGCACGATATATTTTACAGTATACGCCAAACACTATCCTACTTTGGGGGTTAAAGTTATCAGCATTGTTCAAGTAAAGTCGTATCCTTCTCGTTCATTCACGATGGATATACCACGTTCCAGGCACTTCACCTGGACTGGAATTTAATTGTTCTTTACAACAACACTTCCAGGATTTTAAGGACATCGCACTAACCCTGAATTATTCAATCCGTAGGTCAGTACTTAGCACAATAAGACGATAAGATGTTAATGAAGATTATTCAGACGATTAGTTTTTACCGATTTTTCAGACATGTTATTTAACCTAACGTGTACTAAAGTAAAAACTGTAAAAACATTTGAACACAACAGTAAAGTTTCACTTAAACCAAATAGTACAGCAACAATACAGTATCGGATGCCTCACACTTATTCGTTTCCTTTGCTTTTATGACTTCGGATAAGATCTAGACACACTCTAGCGTGTCGGGGGCAAGTTCGGCAAGAAACATCACATCAATTCAATGGTAGAGGAGGTAAACCATTGTAGCGTGACGCCATAGCGAAGTGTCTAATATCCTAAACCATAGTTGGGCACATTTCGGGTACTTGGCGAATAGTAATAATGCGGTACAAAGCTTAAATTGTGGTAAAATGGAAAGCAATGACTCACCTAACAAAAATTAAATCGTGAAGGAATATCATCTAAGCAGCATTCTTATACAAAATCTGTCCATCAATAATGTTGCAAAACGTTGCTAACTACTTCTAGTCCGTTCATCCCCATAGGGTGATTATTCATAATACCGAGATAACGGGAAGGTTTCCAGTAATGAAATTGGACGAATGGCTGCAGTATACGATGCGAACTGCATACCTTTTCTGGTTTACAACCTGGGGATGTAAAGAGAAAGGCGAGGGAGGGCGCCTAACTAAGAAAGTATTGTTATAACTATTGTTAGTATTGTCGGCATCGTTCTGAATGGACGGCCGAAGTTCGGACAATGACAACGTGTATACTGACGTGGGTAGTGTGTCGTCACAAATCTAAACAACACTGCAAAAGAAATGTGTCTACGTCTCCAATTCACGCAAAACAAACAAAATGTCAAAATAAAGCCAAAAACTGGTAAAGAGTCCACCTAGTTGAGACTGGTTCAGACTCACAAAGGAGTGATATAACTAAATATAAATAAATAAAAACAAAATTAAAACAAAACAAAAACTGATAAGGAATCGACTAAGTTGAGAATGGTTCGGCCTCTCAAAGGAGTGATACGAAATTAAAATATTGAAAAAAATGGCCACTCAAGCTATAGTTGACGTGGCACATTATTAAAAATCTGCAGGCTAGTTGAGTTGAGTCTAACACACACAAAAAAAATGATATATCAAAAACCAAAACTGGTATAAGGAACCGCCAAGTTCCGTATGGTTCGGCCCTTCAAAGTAGTGATATCAACACACCAAAACATTCGCCACGTTAATCGTACCGAATAATACTTTGGACGTTAAATGGAAATTTGAACATTGCTACTGAAAGTAGCACCCTTCGAACCCGTTGACCTTCGAACTCTTAGTTGGTGCGATTAACTTGGCGAATGTTTTGGTGTGTTGATATCACTACTTTGAAGGGCCGAACCATTCAGAACTTGGCGGTTCCTTTTACCAGTTTTAGTCTTCTGTACGCCGTGACCGTCGAGAACACTATTGCAACGACTTTGTCCGTCCGTCCGTCGCTTTTTTCAACTTCGCAACAGTACCAGATATTGACGACCATTGTTTACAACGTCCATTGTTTAAGAGACTGCTTCGACGCGTCCATTGTTTAATAGACTGCTTCGACGTAACTAAATTAAATAATAACAGCAGTTGTAGTGCATGATACAGGTGTGCGTCTCAACATTGGAAGTGGAGGAACTGGCAGAAGACCGGTGCGACTAGGCAGTCGCTGTAGCCGCTTGTTTGTTTTTGTTATAATAAACCTTACCTTAAACATCAAACGAGTTCGTTTTTGTTTTCTAATAGGATAATGTAAAGAAACCGAGGGCATTCCTGAAATAAGTCACGAAGGCGCGAGAGGGATTGTTCAAGAATGCGCTAGGTGTGTAGGCATTATTTGATTTAAATGCCAGGCGAGTTCCCTTTGTTGCTTATGACATTGTTCTAGTTCTTATTTTGCACCAATAATGTTGCTGTACTCACTTTTCCACGCATGGAGGCAGTCTGGAATTTCTCCTTTACAAAAGCGAACAAAGGAATTACGACACTTCCCTTCACTATTTCTGTGATGCTTGTTTGCAGGCAGCAGTGGAGGCTTCAAGCTAATCACGAGCCGTTGGCTTTTAATATGGTGTCGCCTGCACATTTATTAGATTCTGATGGCGACAATGAGAAAAATGGCGGCAATGAGAAAAATGCTTCTAATCAAGTGCCTGAAGGTGTTCTCTTTTTAGTGTTTACAAAGAACTTTTGGCTGCAAAATCGTCGTTTTGTTTAGAGCAGTAGCAAACAAATTGTGTCTACAATCTTTAAAACTGAAACAACAACGGCAATAACTTTTTTGCTTCCTGCCTTTTGAGTCTTAACAATACCCATGTAAGTTACGGTACATTCATGGCGAGTGCTGTTTACTGACTGAGAGTGTATATATTTCTTTAATATTCTTAGAGCTTTTGCGACTGTAAATTTCATCTTAAGATACGTTTGTTAGGACATGCATTAAACACCAGACAAACAATAAAATCAATTACGTACAAATAGATTTTGGAGTGGGACTGAGGGGGTTGGGCGTGGGGAGTGGGAGTGGAGGCGGGAGCGGGGGGAGTGGGGTTGTAAACTTAATTCATGACTAGCCCCGTGCGTAGCACGGGCTTCTTCTAGTATGTATATAAAGTAATTTATGTATGTTTTTATTTCAGGTGCAAACTACAACAGTTTGGTCGAATGCGCTGAACCGGCATGCCCATACGCATGTGGTTTGAAGCTTGACAGCAGAGGTTGTGCGACCTGTGATTGCTCAGTTTGTGAGTATAGCTAGAAGCTTATAGATGCCTACACGTCCGTAGGATATGGGAGTATCTATGCTGTAATTCTCGCTGCATATTTCACCGCTTGTCACAAGGCAGTTTTGGGAAAGAAGATGCGAAATTAGCTTCCGGACTCCAGGCCAGTTGATTCAATATCACAAGATTCCTATTTTACCAAAGCTTACGTTAATATGCGTTAATTTTCTAGCCCGTGCTAGATTTGTTTGGACCCTGAAGGTCAAATATACGATTTCTATCCTAGTCGTCCTTTGCTTGGAGTAGCTAGCTGATTGTTCCTCGTTTCAACGTCGTGTCAGCGATGTTGCAAGTGAAGTTGCCATATGTCTACACTAATCATTGCACGAGTATTATTTTTCACACCTATTTCACATCTATGGTTAAAGCCCATTCAGCATAATATTTAACGTAGGTCATGCGTGAAGTAAGTTACGGCCGCTAGTTCGATAAGCCTCCCCCCCCCCCCTGGCCCCGTAATATTTTGTCTTCAATACGCCCCTAAGCAAAACGATACGAGACTACAATGCGAGGTTAAAAAGTCGAGACGAGCAGAGATAAGGTCAAACAGTCTCTTTCCGTTTCGTTAAAATCAGATGACTGCAATAGTAATCTAACGAACGATAAAATCAGCATTTCTGCAAACACTATACGTATGAGTGTGGGAATATCTCACGTCACTGGGATGGTTGGCCAAGTCGGTCGTCTTTTCCGTGTCGCTGCCATGATAGAATTAACGAATAGCTCGTAAAATATTTAAATTTAACATTTAAAGATGGGTTGCCACCAAACTAAAGTTTTCAGTATCAAGCGCCACGCAGCCCTATCCATTTCTCTCTAGTTTGTTCGCAGCAAGCATTGGAATGCACACAAAAATATCTTTTAAAATAAAACAGCCACGTGCCTCCTTAATTATTGAGTAAAAATTTGGTACGTCCTCTTGCAGCTTGAAGCAAGCAGTAAAAGTTATTAACTACGTTATTGCCACTAGATGGCGCCATGGTAGATTCTTTCTATACAACGTAGTGCCAGTAATATCGTTAATCTTTACAGCTTGTACCAGGTCCAAGAGAACGTACAAATTTTCACTCAATAATTAAGGAGGCAAGTGGTATCTTTGTTGTGTTAAAAGATATTTCTTTAAGCAGTCTTTTGATCTTGCTGCGACCAAGCGCTATAGAAAACTAGATAGGGCCAGATGGCGTTACATGCTGAAAATTTTAATTTGGTGGCAAGCCTCCTTTAAAGACGCCTGTTCACCATTTCGATAGCGTTGCCCACATTCTAAACACAGCATCAACCTTCCAGATTCTCCGTCATCCAATAGGCTGATGTGGGTCACGTGATCTCGTTTTAGTTATGAAAATTACGCGCTGCTGTGTTGTTTCATTTTTAATTTACCGCTATTTTCTTTAAATTTCTCTATTATTCTACGGTGCTGCATCTAGCAATTGAAAAGGTGAAAGGGCGCCTCTCAGTTAAAAACTTTGAATTCAATTCCACTGGCAGTAGTTGCTCTATGACAAAATTTTGTGCGATGCTCCTATATATATCCTTCTTTGTAGAGTATCAGACGTTCCCAATTCGCTCTTCGGCTAAATCCATAGCCTAATTTTTTTTTTTTTACCAAAGGACGTTTATTATATAACTCTGGAGCTCTTTGTCTGCCGGGATGTTTGTCCAGGCGAACTTTTTATCATATCGGGAATGAATCTTATGTGGGCCTGGTGCTGCGAAAATTTACGTCGTTGGATTTATTTGGGTTTCAGTTTCCATTACGAAATAACGTTCGACTACGCAGACGAAATCTGCAAAAACCTAGGCCTACCTTACCTAGGCCACAGAAGCTTATGTCAAGCATAAATACAAAATGCGTTACGCGTTGGCAGCTAAGCGTATTTCTACTCGCATACTGCTTACTGATTGATAAAGCCGTGGCAAGCTAGTAATTATGCAGAGCAGTTGCCCTCTAGATCGTGTAAGCTAGTCAGAAATGTAAATCCAATTTTGTCTTTGCCGAGTTGTAACGAAACAGTAAACAATTACGAGTTCAGAAGCACCTGGAAAAGTGTATCTTCACAAATGTCTATCTCGGATTGATACGAATGCACACATTTTAGCAAACCACTTTATAGGTAGCTATCCACATATCTTGGTCAATGGACATTACCACGGGAACATTTTCGCCATCGTTCTGTGGCTCCCAATTTGATACTACTACCGAGTTTATAACGTTTTACTATACCTGTGTTTACTATACCTAAATGCAGCTCAGAGCACAACAATGAAAAAATACAGTATGCATTTGAAAAAAATGTAATATGTAATTGTCTATAAACAACTATTCATTGATTATTACATAAAGATGCGTTACATAACAATTATTAGCCTACATAACCATGAAGTCTTTGCCAACGGTCGTTACCTAGCATTCCGCGTACATCCCATGCAATAATAAGCGTGGTGTGATTGGTTGAGTGTTGCGACATATGATAGGCCAACCTGAATTTATCGCTTCGTGCAACGTGGTCACAACGTCATGAATTTCATTCTTCGCCTAACATTCCTGCTCTGCCCGTTCATATTCGGATCAAGGCAACTAACCTAACCTGATTTAGCCTGAAACAACAACAGCCACACTACAGAGCAATAAAATAAAATAAAAACATCACTGTATAACATCCGAAATGCATAAAAAATTAACAGTAGTGCACGTACACCTCTTATATGTCGGACATGCACATGTATTAGTCAACCCTTGGTCCGTAACACAAAGCCAATTTAATTCGTTTACATTCTCTTTCAGCGCCAATCGACGATAACTGCCCGAGCATTTGTCCCGCAGACTGTGGCCAAGCACGTCTCAGAAACGGTTGCTTGAAGTGCATGTGTGGGCCCATTATCCCTTGGGTTGGTTCAAACGCACCAAAGTCACCATGTGTAAAGGTGGGTTAGTTCGTAATAAAGATTTTTTTTAGTAAATGCAACCTTGGACGAAATATAGTTTGTTCCGCATTATGTTTGCAGGAAACTGACTGAATGAAGCCACGTTTCCTCGCACTACGAGTGCAAAAACATGTGGATATCACACTTGTAGACTATACACAGTTACTGTTAGAATCTATGAGTGGGATACATAAGTTTCTTTTGCATTCGAAGTGGAAGGAAACATGGCATCATACGGTCAGTTTCCTGCAAACATAATGTGGAACGAACTATAGTAATGGCTAAACCACTTTGTTAGCGCTTGGTAATTAATCAGTTTGTTTCGTATTGCTTCATTGTTTTGTGGACAAAAGATCCAATTTTTTGCCGCCGCTTGATTCAAGGAAAGGCCAGGGCTCACTAGAATACATTGAATTGAATTCTAGGAAAGTTGGCGGTCTATGTATATAGATTTTGTGGATTCAACAATTACTAAAACGGCAGTAGTTTTACTATGGTTTGTGAATGGTACACGAATTTACGTTGGTCGAGTCAACACATTTTTGGGGGGAGTATGACTTTAGTGTTATATTGTTTCGTGCTTGATGTGGGCTTAACTAGTATAACGATGGGTATGATAGGGTCATTACAGTCTAATTATATCTTACCGAAATAATAAAAGGAAAAGCATTGGGTTTAGCTTGAAGACGATTGTGGTTCTATACCAAAATATATTTCGGTTTGTACTTACCCGTCTAGTACTGCAACAATAAAGAGGATGACTCAAACTGATATGAAGGTTTACAATCTAAGTCAGTAAGCTAATGGGACTCGGTAAAGCTATGTATGTGTTGGAATTTTAAATAAGCCAGTGTTATCAGAAGATATTCTAAAGTACTGACATTAACAACCATTTGGTTCATGGTCACTAAAAACATTGTTGAAGGTCGAGCATCGAAGGTACAATGAATATTGAAAAGAATTGTCAGCGATTGCATAATAGATTCTGATATGATTGTTATAACAAAGAACATAAGAAACAAACCCCCAAAGAGTAAAAGAATCTGCCATGTTTCAGCCAATCAAAGTAGTGCTAGAAGGGCATGTGTGATTTTCACCAAGTTGCTACATTGTGTACCAAACCTAACCGAAAACTGTTCCTCTGTGAAAGTAGTGATATTACCACTCCAACGAACAACCGCCAACGTAATTCCATTGAGTATAATAGATCAAAGGTTAAATGAAAAACCTGACCATTTTGACAATTCGTAGCAATGGTCACGTTTTTCATTTCACGTCTGAAGTAATAATCGGTGGCATTAGTTTCTCGGTTGTTCGTTGGCAGGGGTGATATCACTACTTTCTAAGGGGAACATGTTTTGGTTAGGCTTCGTACACCATCAGGTTGCCATGTAGCAACTTGGTGGTATCCGTTCGTGTTCTGATATCACTACTTTTATTGGCCGAAACAATTGGTGGGTTCTTTCACCCTTATGAATTTTCTTTCTGATATCACTTCTTTTGTAGTTTTTTGTGTTGCGTCTTATTTTTGCAAATGCGCAGTTAGTGGTTTAATTATTTTTTAGGTTGGCGCAGGTAGGGGGTGATATCACTACTTTCTTTAGGGAACACTTTTCGGTACAACATGGGTTAGGTTTGGTTGGCACACAATGTAGAAAACTTGGTGGCAGCCATTTTTATTGTGACATCCTGCTTTCACTGGCTGAAAGTTGGTAGCTTATTTCACCGTCATGGGTTTTGCTTCTGATATAACTTTTTTGCATTTTTGTTGGTGCACCTTATTTTTGCCAGTGCTTAGCTAGCGGTTTAATCGGTCTGTTTTATTCACCATGCGTATTTATGAGTTTTTTGTGTGTTTTTTTTATATTAAACTTGTGCCCACTTGCCTGTTGTTTCGCTTTTTTTAAAAATAATTAAGGTACTTTTCTGTGTACGTTCTGTGTAAAGTTCGCCACGCTTTTTAATGCAATTCTTAAGAACGAATTAGGTTGCAATTGATATAGTGCCATAAACAATAAACGATGGGTTAGTTGTACATATATTCTTATCGTTCTGACGCAATAAGCTCTAGTCTTAATAAAGAAGCAGTGTTATCATTAGCTGTATACAGAGAGCGTCCTTGTCGTCATCATTCAACGCATAACCTGTTTAAAAAAAAAACGAACTGGTGTAATGTTTAAGGTAGGGATTAACTGATCAAAAACAAGTCAAAAGTTCAAAAAAACAGATAAACTTTCCTATAAGGATTCAGATAGTGCAGTGTTGCTGTACTGTTTAGTTCACGTGAAACCTAACTGCTGTATTCAAATACTTTTGCCATTTTTAAAAGGTACACGATAGGTCAGCTAATGATTGGTGCATTCTACTTGGCTAAACGACATGTTTTCAGTCATCAGCGATGTTCCTCAGGGATCTGTTTTGGGGCCACTCTTGTTTGATCATTTCCTTAATGATCTGACTACATCCAGTGTTTAAGTTAACTTTCATAAGTTTGCTGATGAAGTGAAGGCCTCGAACGCCGTCATCGACTTTTCAAGTTGGACCGAACTTGGGAGAGCTGGCAGCGAGCTGGTCTCTTGGGCAGACACTTGGCTGCTCCCAATCGCTCCTAGTAATTGTATTATTTTCCATATTGGTCGCTCGAATGAATGCTACGACTATTTTCTTTTTCCTGGACACAGTTTACCTAAAACTAGGCTTGTTAAAGACTTGGGAATCTGGTTGTCGAGTGATCTTAAATCTGGACCTCACTGTAGGCACATTGTCCGGATTGCTTGTCAAACAGCTGCTATTTTAAGAAAGGTTTTCACTTCTGGAGGCACGAACACCTTAATCTGGGCATTCAAAGTGTTTTTCAGGCCATTATTCAAGTATGCAATCCCTGTTTGGTCCCCACACCACCTCAGTGATATTGATGCCATTGAATTGGTTTAAAGACACTTTACGAAATACCTTATTGGTCTCCACAACAAATCATATGATGAGAGGCTTCGTATTTTAAATCTTGAGTCACTTGAATTGCGTCGGCTAAAAGCTGACCTATATCCTATTTTTTCTCTTCTCCATGGCCTCGTGAACTTTGATTATTCTATTTTTTTTTTGAAATTCGCTCCAGCAGTAGAACCCCAGGCCACTCTTTAAAGATGACGGTATATAAAATGAACACCAATTGTCAGAAATTTTACTTAGCAAACCGTGTGGTTAAACCTTGGAACAGTCTCTCTAACGAGGCTGCTTGTGCTTCCAACTTAACATCTTTTAAACGTAACCTTCGTAAGTGTGATTTTTCGAAGTTTTTGTCCAGACTTAATTTTTAGTGCATTTTTTGTACTTTTAACGACATTTGACTTAATCTTCTCCTTTTTATTATATTGACGCTGGTCTTGTGACCTAATTTTTACTATTTTTTGCATGTAGTGTACCTCCCTTTCCTGTTTGTCCTTGCCTACATGACTGGCGATACCATAAGGAACCTTATTGCCCCTGGCAGGTCTAACCTTGGTGGTACGGCATTCATGCCACTTTCCTTCCTTCCATTCCCGGCACTGTTTATTTAAATTCTTGTTTTTTTTTTCCTTTTTAATTTAGGCTGGATGTTGGTGGCATCTGTACCCTTTCCAGTCATGTTGCACATTTTGTAACAAACTATTTATCATACAAAGCGATAGCCGTGTACATATATGATTGAAGTCCTCACTCCAGCAAAACTAAAACTACTAATTTCTACGTTTCTATTCAATATATTTCGACCAAACTTGGCCAGATAGTAGATAGCAACTTTTCCATACTGTACACCAACTTTTATGCAATTCCGTGCAAGAGTAAACGTAGGAAGCCACACGTAAATTTGAAAACTGTTCTCTTCTTGTTGTTGTTGTTCTGGTTCTTGTTCTTGTTCTTCTTGGCTGACACGGTTTCAGAAAAAAACTACTGCACCTACCTAAAATCTGAAACATGATATGAGCCAGAAATTTCCCTGGGCTTCAACCTTACAGGGACCACTTTTTCAATTGGTCGATCCATTCCGGAGTTACGGGACCCTGAGCGATCATTTACGATTGTTTTACATTGTTTTAACCATTGTATTTAGGGAACAATGCCACTCAGCAAACTCCAGATCCATTCTTCGTGCATGCAACAATCGACTGCATGCATAAACCTTTATAGCGCGACACCATAGCCTTAAAAAAGATACACGGATTACAAACAAAAACGTCAAGTGTGCCGTAAAAAAAGGAGTTATTTGATTGAAGTTTCATTTTACTTGTTAAAATGTACACGGATAAAAATTGGTGATTTTTAATTGAAATAATCAAATGTATAATTCAGAAAATTGCATCTGTTTAAGTGCTGTTGTGCTTTAATTACCAATCATATACGTTACTTAAAACACAACAGCACTTAAACAGATCCAATTTTCTCAATTGTACATTTTATTATTTCAATTAAAAATCACCAATTTTTACCTGTGTACATTTTAACAAGTAAAATGAAACTTGAATCAAATAACCCCTTTTTTTACGGCACACTTGACGTTTTTGTTTGTACTTTATTTATTTACATTGCCGGAAAATGGCTTAGTGTGGTTAGCACAGCTCTACATCTAATTAATGGTTCGTACGAGTCCTTGAAAACTTGGAAATGTCCTGAGAAGTAATAATGAAATTCCATGCGTGGAAAAGTGCTTGAAAGTCATGAAAAATGATTGTATATCACCAGTAGGGTGATGAACGGAAAGTATGCGGTTTGACTGAAGAACACAAAAAAAAAATTATCCCAGAAAGCAGTAGAGTGTGTATAGCTTTATATTATTCTTCCATTGTTTCGTTACCATAAGTTTTGAAAGTTGGGCTCTGGTCTTAATTATATATACGTGTATAATAGTTGAATACCGTAGTAAGGTTTCACGTGGATAAAACAGTACAGCAACACTGCAGTAGCTGAAACATTACAGAAAAATTTGTGTTCCTTTGCTGTTTTGAGTTTGGATCAGTTAAACTTTAAACATTTAACATTTAAACATTGTAGTGTGTTTCTCAAGCAAGAATGCGTTATAAGCAAGCATTTTGGCTTTGCATTCCCCCTTTACCGTGTTTTATTGTTGCCATCACTTTTGCCATCCATTATTGTATTACATCTAGACACACGCTAGTGTGTCGCCGCCAAGTAACAGTAGATCATCCCATTGTAGATATCCGATTGTTAAAAATTGATTGTTAATGATAAAAAGGTGGCTCACTAGCACACATGTGTCTGTTAACTGTAAGCAATTGAAAGCATATTTTGGCATGTTGAGGATAAATCCCAATGCGACAGAAATGTTTCAAATTGTGGAAAATGTACGGGAAGGGTCAGAGATTAAGAAAAACTAAAATTTAAAGGATGAGTGTCCACCAATCATATAGAAAAAGATGCGTCAACAACGTCGTTTTTATGTTACTGTCTAGCTAGCTAGCTAGCTAGCTAATAAGATTTTTCCCACGTTAAATCCCATAGACTGTTTGCTCATGGCTAGCGCAAAATTGAGAAGGCCTACGTACCTGAACTTTTGCACACGGATGCGTGGTGATCTGAGGATGGTCCTTTTGTTTATTTGGGGGGTAGTAGGGGACAGGACAAATACGTGGGAGGGTTTTGAAATTTCGTTTCTTTTCCAAGTTGCGCAACAAGCAACAAGCACAGTTTTAGTTTAGTTTATTGAGCTTACGCGGTCCTGTACACCATGCGCTCAAGCCTAACCTACTTAATTGCTACTTACTTACTAACACAAGAAAATCAAAGGAAATACAAAGAAGCAAGAAAACATAGAAACCAGCACAAAGCAATGTGCCAGGGAAGCACCCAGTCACTTATACGGTGCGCAGGCTACAATAGTGATTTGATTTGATTTCCACTGCGTACAAAATTTCGGGATTAACAAGAGGAGCAAGCAACAAAACCGCAAAAAACGTACAAAATTTCGGGATTAACAAGAGGAGCAAGCAACAAAACCGCAAAAAACGTCATCGATGCTCGTCATCGCCTACATAGTAAAGCGGCTCGTGGCCCTGCTGAAGGCCAGTGCTCTACGGTAGCATACCCTTCCCTTCTGTACATGCGGGGGAACCCCCAGGATCACGGCCAGGGGATTATCCCCCGGTTCAAGGTTAAAGTCCCGCTGTGCCTCCCAGAGAGGGCAATCACGCAGGAAGTGCAACACCGTCTCATCAGACGTACCACATTTACACACCGGAGAATGAGCCCACCCTAACCGAAAGAGGTGGGCACGTAGCTGAACATGCCCAGTGCGCAGCCTGGAAAGCAGACCTGCGCCATCCCTAGTCATCCAATCGAGAGCCTTAGGCTGTGAGACAGTTGGGTGTATCCTAAATAAAGTGCGACCAGTCAATCCCACAGACCATCGCTCCTGCCAGACCCTGCCGGACGACCTGACATAAGCCGGTCGGAGGTCCCTGCGTCAAACCGCAAAAGACAAAACTGGGGCAACCTGGCGAGAACCGCTCTTGGCCAATTCGTCGGCCAGCTCATTCCCGAACTCACCACAGTGAGCACGGGTCCACACAATCCTGACGTCAACACCCATCTGACATGCCAAAAAAAGTTTCCACCCAATTTCAAGGAATAGAGGGTGGGACACATCCAAGGAGGTAAAACATTTCCTGAGGAAGCCCATCCCCGCGAGCGAGTCCGTAACTACGCAGAAAGCCTGTGCATGCAAATCCATACCAACCTCCAAAGCCACCGCAATTGCCACCAGTTCACCCACGAAGGCCGAGGGCACCGACTCCAGACAATAGCTGTATTCAAGATGACAGCTAGGTACACAAACACCAACACCTCCCCTCTCTCTCTCTGC
>JAHWFP010188989.1:0-10538 GCA_023313725.1 Lithobius niger
ATTAACTTGCCTAAACGGGAAGAGTTCTAGAGAACTCAAGACATATTTGGATGGTTGTATTTCGCAACACGAATTCGGGGAATTAGAACAGAGCAAAAGACACGAAAAGAGACGAGACGATCTCTCTCTTGTGCGGCAGTTTCGAGCGAGTAAGGTTCTCCTTCCGTTGGTCCGATCAGCTGTGTTCAAGGTTGTTGGGTGGCGAGCGACTTGGTTTCTCTGCAAGATGCGAGCCGGACTTGTTGCAGATGAGTATAATCGAAGTGTATTGATTGTTTATTATAATTAGGCAAGCAGGAATCAGAGTGATTATTTATTAATAGGATTGTAACTTGTTTTAATACCGTTTGGCCATTTAGTCAAATAACATAGGTGTTGATTGAGTTAAGTTTAGAGTGAGGGAACTCTAGGTTTAGGTGTCAACCCTTTATCGGTGTCTAACTAAAATACTCAGCAAGTAGTTGGTTGTGTGGTTCAGTGCAGACCGTTTAACTATTTGTTGTAGTGGTTTATTCTAAACAGTAAAGAAGGAGGTTAGCTGTCTATGGTTGTTGTGTGATTTATTATACATTTATTGACACAGTGTAAACAAATACATCCTGACACATTATGGCTTGTATTGCAGTATTGCTGGAATATAAACCCATAACAGTGGTGTCGAAGTAATCCACGCCTAACGTGAAAAGTTTGGAAATTTTTTCAAGTAGTATTGATTTATTAGCCTAGGCTGTAGCAAGAAATTTTGCTGAGTAGACATTTAAATTGTTGGTGATTTATTGAGACTGCAAGTGGATTTTGTGCGGATTTTAGTAGCTTTTGAAGTTTATTTTTTAAAAGGAAGTTGTGAGTCTTGATTCCTGGTTGCAGCTGATTGTTTGTGTTGATTTGAAATTGATTTGTGTTGGATTGTGTTGAATTGTTTACATTTGGGGGATGTTAGGGAGTGTTGAATACTAATTGGGAATATCGATTTAGTGTTAGATTGAAAGTAGATTGCCGGTTGAGAATATTGTGGAAATTATTGGTAAAAGTGTGACACGGTAGGTAGAAATTTTGAGGGAAAGTGCAGTGTTGTGTTAGAATAATTGGTGTGTTGGTGGAATTTATTTAAAACGGAAAGTTAATATCGTTGATTGGGAGTTAAATCGGGCCGACAGTTTTATAATTTTTCGTTGGGCTTTATTAATACGTTTTGGATTTCATAATGCCTAGAGCAAGAGGTAGAGCGACTCGAAGCGCGGTTAAACGTTCATCGAGAGGGAGGTTAATTACCAAACCTTTAAATAGGGCAGATTTTGTAGATTTGAGCCAGATTTCGACCAGCACGCCAAAGAATTCACGAATAAGGGTTCCGGTAATTGAATCCGATTCAGAAAATGAGGACTTTACTGATCGGGAACGCGACGGCACACCTCTTCCGGCTTGGAGTAGGCTGCGGTCACGTTCGACGGCTCGTAGAGGAACGGGTGATAATGCTGTCAGAGGTAGGCGACAAACGAGAGGGCCAACTGTTCCAAGGAATTCTGCTCGGAGCATGGATGTAACTTTGCACGAATCATGTAATAATGGGTCCAATTCGACGCCGGGAAATTTTAATGGGGAAATTTTGAGGGAAATTCTGTCAACTACTTTGGAGCAAACAATTCCGAATGCTGTTTCAGCGTGCATGCAAGCTAGCGGGGAAATACATAATAGATCGATTCAGAGGGTTACACAAGTGCAAATGGACATGTTTGATAAAGTGAATGATAGGATAGATTCAATGCAAACTAGAAATAATGTGGGGGATAGACGACTTTGGGAGGAGCTGCGCGCATCCAAAAAGGCGATCACTGTGTTTAAAGGGGATGACTCGTTGGATGTGTTTACATTTTCTTTAATGGTTGAAAATTTGAGAACTTTGGATAAAACCATTAAGGATTCTGAATTATTGCAGTAGCTTGTAGCAAATGTTCTGGGGAAGTAGCAAAATTTTTGGCAATGAACCCGCAGATAGCAACTTCAGAAAGTTGGGAAAATTTCAAGGAAATTTTAGTTGATAGGTTTGGGTGTGCGGGTGAAAGTATCACTTTGTCCAAATTTTTCACTACCCGTATAGAAAAAGGGGAGACGCTCGAGAAATTTTCAGGGAGATTAGAAGCTATGGCATCTGCAATTTGGAGAATTAAACCGGGGGATGACGAAAGGGAAAAGGATCATAAAATGAAAACTAAGGACGAAAGCTTGCGTAGTGTTTTTCACCATGGCATTCCGCCTGAATTAGAAGGGCACATTACTTCGGCTAAGGCTAAATCTTTCCGTGAGATGTATAACGAGGCCATTTTAAAACGCGCAGTTTTGGAAGGTATGGCCGCAGAAAGGAGGACGGGTGTCGAAATATCGGGCAAAACAGGGAACAGTGTTAAGCCAGGGGAATTGGGCGCAAATAACTTGGCCATAGGAACCTTGGTGGATAAGATAGAAAGGTTAGAAAAGAATGTTAACAAACTTTCTTCAGTGAAATCAGGGGTTAATGATATTAGAGTAAATGCAGTTCGTCTGAACCAGGGGGAAGGTCGTTCTTGTTACAAATGTTTGGGAATCGGGCATTTAAAAAGGGATTGCCGTACAAAACCGGAAAATATTGCGGCAACCCCGACAAAGAAATCTGGCAAGAAATGGTAATGGGGGCCAGTTGGCGGGCCAAAGTGGCAACAATTTTAGAGGTAACAGAGGTGGCTACAAGGGTAGAGGTAATTTTAGAGGTGGTCGTGGAAATAAATCCAACGGAAATTATGGTAATGATGGTTACAGGGACAATTCACAGTTTAACGGGGGATATAAACAAAGTTATGGAAACAACAATAATGGTGGTGCCAATACTGGTGGTGGTCAGAGACAAAATCAAAATAATAATGGCAACCAGCAGTATCGCTACCAACAGCAACAGCAAAATTCTGGGCAAAATTACAATAATGGATTTCAGAAAAATCCGGTATCGGCAGTGCAGTTAAGTGGAAATAATGGGGAAAATTATCAGGGGGATGATCAGTCAAAAAACGGGTTGATAGCCTAGATAGCAGGAATCTTGGGCTACAGGGCAAGCAGCAAGAAGATTTAAATCATTCATGTAAGATAAATGTCAGTGCTGTTCAGGCCGAAATTCCTGCCAAATCATCAATCAGTAGAAAGAAAGTGGACTCGATTGGATTAAATTGTGTGCGTGTATTTTCATGTGTACAGGCGGATGCATTATTCACAAAATTGTATTCGGATGTCGATTGGCATCAACAAAAGCTATCTCTGCTAGATAGAAGGCTAGCACTACCACGTTTGGCTTCTTATATGTTGGCCGTCTAGATATGTTGCAGCTTCTCTGGAAAATAATTTGGCATTAACAAGTGACATTGCTGCAGCATTAAAAACAGTTAATGATAAGTATGACTTACGCTGTGATTCAGTAGTTATAACTTTATTTGAGGATGGCATTGACTCGACTGCTTTTCATACGGAATTAAACAGCATTGATACGAATAAACCTGTGGTTTTGGCACTTTTGGGCAAAAAGCGTTCTGTGCAGTTTAAACATACAAGCGAATCATTTTTCAAAACCGAAGTAGAAATTGAAGCAGAAAAATCAGTTGGTCTTTCGGCATTAACGCAAAGAAACTGGAAAATTAGGATTCCAACCATTGAAGATGTACACGAGCCAACAATTTGTTTAACGTTCTGGGACAGCAAGTGCGAAGGGAGACCCGCTGTGCCCATAGTCAAAAATAAATCGATAAACGAGGACGGCGTTCTGCTCACGAGCGCTCAGGCAAAACCTGGCTCGCGATGGTACTGCGAGCGGAATCTAGTGGCAGAGATTGCAACTAGAGACGAAAAGGAAATCTTTACTGACCTTGAAAGTGGAGTGGAGTACATCACGATCTCTGATGAGAATGTCTCGGTGCTTAGCACACAAGCACAACAAAAAGTTCCGTTTTCTAGGCCACATTTAGTATTTGAGATAGGAAATAAACCACGAACGTCACTTTTAGACACTGGTTCGTCACTAACGCTGATTTATGATTCGGTGGCGAAGGAATTGATGGCAGACAGTAGCGTTAATTGGCAATTAATTACTATGGAATCCCCAGTAAATTTAATTGGAGTGGGCCAAAAGAAGGTGAGAACGGGACAGAAGATTGTGACTAATATTTCAAAATGTGATTTTTTAGTGGAACAAGAATTTATTGTAGTTCCGGAAGGAACTTTTGGGGACATTCCAGGTTTGATTTCATGTCAAATAAAGACATAGCTGTATCTTTAAATTGTGCCAATAATGTTTTAAAGATAGGTGTGTTGGAATTTCAGCTAGCATCATCAGCAGAAGAAGCGTGGCGTAATTATAATCAAAACAAGGAAATTATTAATAGGGAAATGTATAGGCCAGTTCACGCTCATGTTGCTACTATTAACGTAGAGTCGGATGAAGATTCAGAGGAAAATCCTCGTTCTACATGGAATTGCACTCCGAAGCATGAATATGTAGACGTGGAAGTGTCATTATTAAGGGATGAAATCATTCCGACAGATGCGGAAACCCGCGTAACTGGAACCTTGCATTGTCCGTTTCCGGAACTACAGAGTGGAATATTTGTACCAAACACTACGGATATTCCAGTTTGTATTGCTCATGGGCTGGTTAATACTAGTCCTACTGGGATTTTGCCGATTATGTGCATCAATATGAGTGGGGCGGATGTAGAATTAAAAGCGGGGACGGTGCTTGGGCACTACACCACCGCAATTATTGATTATGAGGAGGATTCGCCACGTGCTGACTTGACTGACACGGCTTCTGTAGATGCAGGGCCTATCGAGATATCTACAGTCGACGCTCAGGCAGCGCAGGGAGGGAGCGTTGCGGAGGGTTTAGGTGCACCCCCAGTAAAAGCAGGGCCCTCCAAGACTAAGGAAGAGCTTGATGAGGACTGGAACAAAATTAAACATAAATTCTCGTTCCCTGATTTAACGGAGGAACAAAAGATGGAATTTTTGAGTATGTTAAAGAATCACCAAGCAACATTTGCAACTCACGAATTTGATTTGGGGTGTTACGAAGGATACGAAATTCCGATTCCAACGGGTGACTCAGAACCAGTTCGTTCGAGACTATATAGGGTTCCTTTTCACCAAAGAGCTATTTTGGATGAGTATGTAGAGCAAATGGCTAGAGCCGGTATCATCCGGGAAGGCAAAAGTAATTGGATGTCGCCATGTCTTTTAATTCGTAGAAAGCCTACGGGATTTCGAGTCGTCGTAGATTTACGCGGGTTGAACAGCGCAGTTGAAAGTATTAGTGTACCAATACCAACTGTGACTGAGAGCATGGCGCATCTCAGTGGCGCTAAATATTTCAGTCGTTTGGATTTCAAGTTTGGCTTCTATCAGCTAAAGCTTGCCGAAAAGGATATGCACAAGGTATCTTTCAATAGTTCCACAAAATCATGGATTTTTCAGCGTCTTCCAATGGGGCTTCGCAGGGCTCCAGCACATTTCCAGTTTGTGGCACAGCAGATATTCGCCGATATTTTGGGTATCTATTGTACCGTTTATTTAGATGACACGCTAATTTCTAGTCCAGATTTTAGTGTACACATCATTCATGTGGATAAGGCACTAGATCTTGTAGGGAAGAGCAAGATGAAGCTCTCACCAGAAAAATGTTTGTTTGGTCGGAAATCTGTTAAGTTTTTAGGGTTTGTCATCGACGAACATGGCATAAATCCGGATAAAGAAAAAGTTAGGGCTATGGAACTGTATCCGGTGCCTAAAAACCCTAAACAAGTTCGCCAGTACCTGGGGGCTATGCAATTACTACAGGAAGCATGTGGTGGGCTTCGCTCGGGAGGCTTTGGTTTTAACCAAGCTAACGAGGAAGAACTGTAAGTTTGAGTGGGGTGAGGCGGAAGACAGGGCCTTTAACAACCTGAAGCGGGCTATGGTGAATGCTGCTACGTTGAAGCATCCAGATTTCACTAAGCCTTTCTACGTCGAGTCGGATGCTTCTGATATAGCCCTCGGCGGAATGTTGTCACAGATCCACGGGGGTGTAGAGTATCCGCTCGCCTACACTTCCCGAACAATCACTCTGTCGGAACGAAAAGTGACTACAACTATGAGAGAGATCCTGGGGATCGTACATGCGATCGAATCATTCCGGATCTACCTCCTGGGGAAGGTGTTCTTCCTTAGTACGGACCATATGGCTATTTTGTTTTTATATAATTCGTCATCTCTACCTCCTAAGATTGAAAGAATCCTGCTAAGATTACGAGAATACGAGTTCTGTTTACGTCACACACCTGGAAAGTTACTTGCGGTAGCAGACGCTCTTTCACGTATAGAGATCCCGATCGCCGTATTGGGAAGTCAATTTCCTGACTGGACTAGAGCGCACCTAGCGGTGGAACAGAGAAATGATCCCTACCTTGGCGAGATCGTAAAACGGCTTAAAGATCAGTGCTCCGAGGATCTGCTAGACGCTTCAAATAAAAGAAATATATTTTTCAAAGATTATGATGGCATTTTGTATAGGATCCGGCTGGGGGATCCGGAGCAGGGTAGAGTGGATAACACACCTCAGATGTGTATTCCTGGTTCTCTAATTAATTTTTGCATTAGAGATTACCATACAGCACCTTGTAGTGGACATCACGGCCGACAAAAGACTCTAGATTTAATTCAGTTACATTGCTGGTGGCCTAAAATGGGTGCACATGTCGCTGATTACGTAAAATCATGTCAGACATGTCAGGCTTTCACGAGACCTAACATACCTTATAAGGCTAAACTAAGGGCGTACCAAACCTTACAGAAACCTGGTTATTCGTGGTCTTTGGATTTGGTAGGTCCGTTATCAGTGAGTAATCATCAAAATTCCTACATTCTAAGTGTGGTGGATGATTTCTCACGCTATGTCATTGCTGTTCCGATTAAAAATAAAAAGGCTGAAACGATTGCTCGAAAATTGTTTACTAGATTAATTTCTAGATTTAGTACTCCGTTTCAGATCCGCAGCGATTGTGGTACGGAATTTTTGAATACTGTAATGGCTAAGCTTACACTTTTATTTCAAATAAAGCAAATAAATTTTACGCCTAATGTAAGTCATGTGGGTGGATTGGTAGAGGCAACTAACAAGAAAATCGAGACAGTGCTACGTAAAATTACGGCACATTGCCCTAATGATTGGTGTAGATACCTTGATATGGTGTGTGTAGCCCTAAATGACCCTCCAAATGGGGCAACTTTAATGTTGAGTCATTTTTTGCAATTTGGTAGTGAATTTAGGCTACCTGCGTCATTGGCCTTTGAACCACCTAAGATTTTTTATGACAATGATGATTACGTCGTTCGGTTGGAAAGTAGGCTACAAGCAGCATTTGAGGTCGCGCGTATGCACAATTGGAAATCAGTCGTAAGGGCTCAGACTTTTTATAATAAAACGGCTAGGCCGTATTCCTTTTTAACTGATGACTACGTATTAGTAAGGGACTGGACGGCTCTAAGGCAGGTATCTAATTAATTACTTAGAGTTTGGACGGGTCCATTTCGTACAATGGAGTTCGTAAATGAAGTAATCGTACGAGTGGTACATTTTTTGGACCCAGCGAAAATTCTCAGAGTGCATACAAATCACATTCGCCCTTGGTTTGCGAGAGGTGCGAATCAACCCTTACCGTTTAGCGGTGCTTCGGATCTCGATGTGTCCTTACAAATTAATGGGGAATTATCGGAGGCTGAAATAAAATTACAAGAATTCATTGCTAATCTATTATTGGATCCTCTTGACCATGCATCGGAGAAAAATCCACCAGTTTTTGATTCGTCAACTGAAAACGAGGCCTTAGCAACTAAAGGAAATAGCGATAAATTAGACGTAGTTGATAGGCTAACTCGTAAACGCAAATACATAGAGCCACGGTCGGCTCGTTATTTTCAAAATAAACAGAGAAAATTGGAATATGAATTGGAATTGCAAAGGCAGCGTGGAGCGACGCATAGTTATAACACTAGAAGCAGTATTAATACACCTGAAATTAGGCTTCGTAGGCAGATAGAGGAATCAAAAGCTGGTGGCGATGATGAGTAGCGTAATCCAGTTGGGCTGATAAGACAAGATGGCGGCGATCAATGAACTGCGTTGGTGTATATTGCGCATGAGCGGCGGCGCTCCGGGTTTTCCAACAGCTGACGTTGCTTAGCAACAAAGAGGACGGAAAACCTGAGATTTCTCTAGCAAGGTCGGTGGGCTGTTGGGAAACTGGGAGTGACGCGGCTTCATCAGTACAAAATCTGTAGACTTAAAAGCTGTGAAAATTAAAAACAAGAATGGTGTACAAGGGAAGCGAGGGAAGTAAATGTTTTAACGGATTTTATAACACTTTAGTTGTACCTACAAATAACAATAAAATTTAGTGGACGGGAAATTCTAATAGGCACATTCCAAAAGCCAAAGTAATGGGGGTGGAGTGGGCTTTAGGTACTCAGACCTGTCCCACCGCTGCTACTTCCCCCGGAGCTTCCTGGGCCTCCGGGAGGGCGTCCAAACCAGTTGCGGCGTTCTGAAATAAATAAATTGTACAGGAAAGATTAGAAACTTGCTTATTAGGAATTTAGTACAAAATGTTTGGATTAAAACGGGGAAAATTTTGGGAAACAGATGTAGAAGATTAAATACAAGCATGATGTGGGTAAGGCAACAACAGTTTTGATTAAGTTTAAAGAGGTTAGAAATTTTACTTTGAGAAAAAATGGCAAACTGGAAGAGGGGTAGTTGGATTTGCCGTGGTTATGCAGGGATGGTGAGATATTGGGTTTAAATTGAGAATTTTTTCCCCTCTGCAATTTCCAGGGTAGAATTTTGCAATTGTAGTGGGGCCTTTGACCCTTGATAAAAAAGTATTTAACAAGGATCAAAGGGCTAGGGTGGAAATTAGTATGTTTTGAATCTTTGGATCTTTGGTATTAAGTAAATAACATAGATCAAGAGATTTAAGTATGATTGGTCTGGCAGATTCATGGATTTTATTAAAGGAAAACTTGGGTTATAGCAAACTCAGAAGTACAAAAATTTAGGCAGTTTTTTTTTTCCCAAAGTGAAGAAATGGGCTGTTGTGGAAAGTTCAGAATTTAAATTTGGGGAAAAACGAAGTAATTCATGGGAAGCCCATATTTTAAGTAAAAGTAATTGGGGAGAGATCAGGAAAGGATTTGGGGATAACATTTAGGAAGAATTGCGGATTGGGAGAGGGTTTTCCTCTAAGTCCCCCCCCCCCCCGATCTGTTTTGGTATTTTCAAGTAAGAAGCTGGCATAAGCATGGGATTGGGAAATTGGAGATTTTCTCCCCTCACTACAAACAAAACCACTTCAATGAATGTGATAATAAATTAGTTGGTAAATATCGCAGAAAAGGACATGGATTGGATGGATTTTTTTATTTTTCTCAAATGATTTTAGGTGAATATTTTTTTAACATTCTGCCAAAAGGAACTGTATTAAAACGAATAAGGGAAATAAGACAATTTAGACGGGGAACGTTAATAGCACAATTGGGTCTAGTGGCCTTGATAAAAAAAAAAAAAAAAAATTAAGTGGTTGATTTGGACACTGACAAAATTTTTCTATAAAATTTATTTTATCGTGGATTAATCTGGATTCTTTAACTTCCAGATGGGAAATCGTATTGATTTTTTTTTAGACTATGGGAGGTTAGGTCCGATGGGTCATAGGTCAGGATGGGCCTAGGCTTCAAGAGCTAAGCCAAGAGATTCGCCTCCGTCATAGCGGCGATTCTCTTGCGCGGGGATCGGCAACAGAGGAGATCCTGTGGATCACCGGCTGTCCCAGAGAACTGCCTCGGCAATAGCGGCGTTCTCTGCAACAGGCATTGAGCACGGGTGGCGACTTGGCTTAAACGCCGGGTCGCGAGCATGTTCGCCAGACAAGCGTACGCTTGTCGGACGACACATGTTTCGCCACATAACAGCAGGCAATGTAGCCTATCGCCATTGCCCTAGCAACATCGCTCTGTTAACATCGGACCATTACGGAACATCGAAATACCATTTTATTTTATTGTTAGTATAAAGCAAAATAAAAATGGTGCATGGAATTTTTCTATTTTTTTGCATAGGTATAAATTTGGGAAAGATTAAAGATTAGGATTGGACAAGTATGGAAAAGCATAACATAGGCATATACAGTTGTGACTGGAAGAGATTTAAATTTGTAACCTTACAAAATATAGAATAATATAAATATTAAGTACATACGTAGACTGATTCAATTAATTTGCGTGTAGTATACCCACACAGGTGTGGTTAAAATCAAAATATTGAATATAAGAACACGCACAAATTTAAATTTAAATTGGCTATTAATTTTAAGCTGGATTCTTAAGATTTAAGTATTGAATACTTAAGTATTGAGTATTTAATATTGAATACTTTAATGGTTCATGGTAGATGGGTTATCGAGATGTGAACAAATTTATCAGTTAAGTGC
>JAHWFP010189020.1:0-10035 GCA_023313725.1 Lithobius niger
CTCATCTACAAAGTAATCTCTACTGACGAGCCCAAACAACGGCGAAATAGTCTGTCTAGAGATCTATGTGGGTGAGAGCTAATTGATATTAAAAAAACATGACCCGTCCTGTACAGGCACTAAAAATTGCTACACCAAAGCCGAATTGTACCTATTGCAATACCAGTGTTCCTACATTTTGTCAACGTTGGGAAACCTGGGTTGACTTTGTGAATATGGTTAGCCAAAGCTGCCATTGATGACCTCACATTCTGTTCTTATCAGCCTATCTCAGTTGACTAGGCCTAACGTTAAAGTAATGAAGAGAAAGCAGAGAGGGAACTATTGCATTGCAAATATTACGTTTTAAAGGAATATACCTTCCAAACAAGATATGTATCAATATTTCTCAATATTCCACATGAGGCGGTCAAAAGAGTTTATTGACTTGCCGTTCATCAATCTCTTGCCTAAAATCCACTGTAAAAATATTGGAGCTTTTCTGTTGAGTATTGGCAAGTATATTTTGCATTCCTGCTAATATTTACAGTTTGGCATGTTGAGATGTTGGATTGACTTTCGTACATTAACCGTGATGTATCATCATTTCCTGTTCATGACCGCACAATTTTGGCCTTCCTGCTGTCACGTAACCCTAATTTCATTATGTCTTATCTCACTGAAATGCTGAGTCAAATTAAGTGGAAGGGACGTTGTAGTATAACTGCGCTGTACTTCGCGAAACAGTACGACAGCAACATGCGTGGACTGAGAACTGCACCAGACGGTTATAGAATAAGGAGGAACATAGCTTTAAATGTTTTCGTCTGGTCTGATTATTGGTAAGGGAGCAAAATATGCAGATTTAATGAGAAAACAACATTTAAACCATTCAATCTCGTGGCAAAGTTTACCATCATAACTAAGTGTGGCTATTGCAATAAATTGCTGACTAGTTGTCTTTTACAGGGTTTTTGTAGAGAAATTTGAGGATTACTGCAAAACTTGCAACTCACTCCTCGATGATGCTCTGGAATCGTTAGCACACCTCAACTCACTCCACAAGCAATACTTGTTCGTATCCAACAAAACAAATTCTCTCCATGAAGCATGTGAGCAACTACTTCAAGATCAGGTAACAAATACAGCATTCAATGTTTGAATGTGTGTTTGATAAATATTTTTTTTCATAAGTTTTGTGCCTAAGTCATTTGAAGCAAACAAATGCTTGTGTAGATGAATTGGCTCCATTCTGAACCTTACCAAATATTTTAGAAATATAAAGGTCAAAAGAAAAAAGTCAGACCTGGAGATTTGCACTAGGAAATCTCCAATCATGGCATGTCCAAAAGATTGTCCAGAATAGATGCCATAGCTAATGAGCCATATAGTCTCTCTCTCACAGGGTTCGTACTCTAGCTGGTAAGGTTGTACCGATTCATTGTTTAAACGGTCCATGTTTACGTTTTGTACGCTTAGATTTCAAAGTAAAGGATATTTACCGTTCCAATATCCTTCAAATTTGTTACCGTCAGGTTTTTCTGGAGTTGGAGGGGCTCAGCACGACTGTCTTCGTCAGGCTACCACATCACCGCTTACTTCGTCGTGATCGTTCGTCTGCTGCTATTGTTCATTGGAATGCGGCGCTAGGCCATAGCCTCCGTAACTTGCAGGCCAGTATACCACTTCTCCCGCAGCAACTTATTAAACTCTTCCTCTCAGCAGGAATTGAATGTTTGGGTTTGAACCTGACTCTCGAAAATTTGCAAGGATATTGGAACGGTAAATATCCTTTACTTTGAAATCTTTAAGTGTACCAAACGTAAATATGGACTCGAATTTTCAAAGTAAGCGATGTGACATTTTTAAAGTTTAAACGGTAATCGTCTTTTTGACTATTAAACATTTAGTAATTTTGGTTTAATGCAAACCGAACCTCCTTTATACTATTGGTAAATTTTACTTTTAAAATAATTTTTAAAATAATTTCTGAAAGCAATATGAACACAACCTTTCATATACGAAACCGACACTCAAAGAAACACATTCCATCTCTAAGTTACCATTGACCGCTTTGACCTTCCAGATGTTGTCCGATTTACGAGTTTCGTATTTGTGGCGTCAATCACTTTTATAATTATTTTCCAAGCGACAGTAGTTCATAAACCAAGACTACACAATTTAATACATGAAATCCAAGTTTCAGTAAAAATTGCTGCTATTTGGTCGCGTTCCAAAGCTGGGAGTCCTTGTCTGCAATGAATGATGTAATGAACTTCTACATCACTGCTGTTATTCCTCGCATGAACTGCGTCCATTTTGAAATTCCTTTAGAATCGCGAACTCTGACTGGTTTGTTCTTGGAACATGACCTTTGAGTGCGTTGGGGCACAGTCTCAAGCGACGTCATGCGAAGTCAGTTTTTGGAGAAATAAAAATAGCGTGGACCCGAAAGGGTTAAACTTGAAAAAAAACATTTGGGGGGGTGGGGTGGAGTGAATTAATCGTTAATCGCTTTCCTTAATCTTACGGTAAACGTTTAGCCAATTAATCGGAATTTTACAACCCTACTACAGTTAAACCCCGTTATAACAATACCTCTTACAACAATAACCCTTTTATAACAATACTGTTTTTGAGGCTCTTCAAGCAACAATGCATGCAAAAGTGATTGTTTATAACGATAAACCTGATATAACATTCTATTTCCAAACTCCGGTGGACTGTCGTTATAAAGAGGTTTCACTGTAGCTGGAAATATCAAGAAGTTACTTATGCCCTTTTCCAGGCCTAGAAAAGTATGGAATTCTGACAGCTTGTCATTATCATGCTGGAAAAGCATATAGCTTTCTCAGGTTGTAGTTTTTATGGAATCAAATCGGGGATTTTATGATAAAAATATTTGTTGCCCATGACATAAACATTGCCTGTCTACATTCTGCCAGTTGAAAATGAATTTTTTGTTTCATAGTCTGCAATGTTAGCCCCTCTTCGATGGTTTCAACTTAAATAGTAGCTGTCACTGACTTATTCACTTTTGTTGCAGTTAATAATTGTTTTCCTTACCGGTCTGTGATGGAAATGACAGGACATACGATCACTTGCTGTTTACTAGCCTGAACTTCCACCCGGCAAGATGGCACACGTGCATAAATTGTATCTTTGTCGTGTTGAATCATTTTGTCGCTAACCAGCCGTTACTTGCAACCATATAGCCTACTTAAAAAAATTAACACTTAATTAGTGTTATACCGATACCAGAATTCCGATTCCGGTTCCATACGGTTCCGATACCGGTTCCGATTACCGCATAGCAGTGCCAAAGCGATTGGGAAAATTAATAATAATAATTATGTTCAGGGACTCCAGGGTTTTGCAGTGGAAAACCTTTATAAAATTTTTATTTTACATTTTACATGCTTGAAGATTTTTCGCAGCCTGGATGCTTAAGAGTCTTAGCAAAGCTTTGTATAATTGAAGTTTTTTGCTGCCCGGATTTATTGCTGCCTCTGTTGACTCAAAACGAACGCACGATTTAGAAACAAAATAACGGTGCAGGACGTGGTTGACAAGGCTTTGAAACGATAGGCAAAATACTAAGAAACCTAGTGATAATAAAGTCCTGACGTCCGTAAACAAACAGGAATCAACTGTAACATATTTTGCTTAGTATATTATCATCCTAGATGGGATTTTATGGTAATATGATGCAAACTACTCAACAAATAAAACTGTGTGAAAATGTGTTGGTTATTCATCCAAGATCTGCTGCCAAGCACAGTTTTGCTAAGATTTATGCTATTGAAATGAATTTTCTGTTCCAAGATCTCTAAGATATTCTTTCCAACTATCGGATATCCCTGGAAAAGGGAAAGTAGATGACAATATCAAGTGAGCAGATTTTTTGAAAGGTAGTCAGTATTGGCCAACCAAGATAGCCGTTCCGGAAGAAAGGATCCTCGTACTAGACGTGCCTTTGAGGCTGGCAAGTAAACTACTCCAATGATCTGGAAGAGTGGGGCTGTGGGATTCTGTAAGTACTAAGGCTGTACCGAACGAGAATTTTTCAGCCGAACCGAACCAAACCGAACAAACCTTAAATAAGCCGAACACCGAACACTTCCGAACCGAACAAAAATGTACCAAACCAATCTATCTTAAACTAAAATGTAAAAGAGCTCAGTTTACAAAGATTCATCAAAGCACAAGTTTCTTAACAAATGTAGGTATTTTCCCATGGACTTGTAAGTCCATAGATGTTGAAACGCTGTTTAAACATAAAAAAAATCTCCACTACTTTTACATTTTCCCTTATAACTCCTGAACCGTTAGAGCTAGGAACTTGTGGTTTGGACCAACAGAAAGCTGGCGAAAAAACCTTTAAAATGGTGTATTCAAACATAAAAATCCGTCGATTAGAAGTGAAAATATGTTCGGTTTGGTATTATACATTTGAAATACCGAACACCGAACCGAACCGAACACCCTCTGTTCGGCCATGTTCGGTTCAGTTTATTCGGTTCGGTACAGCCTTAGTAAGTACACCCAACTTTAACGCAGTATGGCGTGCTGTGATAAACAATACACCAAAGGGATTCCCAATCTCCATCCGGGTCCGTTTTTGCTTCGAGCAAATAAGAAGAAATATTATTTCTAACGTACATTGGCAACATCCCCCACCCCCCATGGCTTTTGGCAATTGTATAACACCGGAAAAGACTAACCATCGATTGGAATGGCATTAAAAGGGATGTGAGTAGAGAGGCGAGTTTAAGTGATGCAAACGAGGTCCGATTTATGGATAATGACTGAAAGAAGCCTTAAGTTCATCGAGCTCATTTAGCATTCCCATGATATTAAGGTACATACAATGAAGTGCAGACTGGGCGTACTAATGCGAAACTTATTCTTGAATTTTCTGGTTAGGCTCTTCCTCTGAATGCTTTACTAAGTTGCTGTTGGAAACGGAGGGATTGATACAGGGAAATTGATTGCAGTCATCTCCAGACACAGCAGTCCTCTAATTTCTGTCTGAGCTTAGTTAGTTTTTTTCAGGTTCAAGGTTTGGGTTGAGCGCATTAGTTTTTCTTCCTGAAAGTTATATTCGTGTTTAGAACAGTCTCAACAGGGGACTGGAGCAAAGGATGATACCGCAAACGTCGTCTGTAGTGGTGATGCAGAAGGATGAATACGTTGGCTACTTAGCATGAAGTTGGAACAACCAACCGTGACTCCATTAGCTTCGGAGATCACGTATAATGTTTTCTGTTTTGTTGTTTGGGCTTAGGCCGCCAGCAAAAATTTTGTGAGAGGCTTGGAGCAATAGGTGGCCTGGCTGTAGGGATGGTAGGCAAAACCGTTCCTGTGTCGTGGGAAGGAGTAAGTCTGGGAGAGTAACTTAGGATAGTAACTTTGGTCCATTGCTTTTCGTGTCTACAGTACGCAGATCTGGACGTATACGTTCGGAAGCCTAGGTCCTTAGCGCACATAGGATTGAGATCAGTGGTCGAGGCGTCACACTGGTTTCGGAACTTGTTTGGAGGTGAAACCACATGTTGGAGCAGTATCAGATATACAATTAACATACAGAACAGAAGCAAGCTGGAGAATATCAGTAGTTCAGTTAGGTAAATGTTTGTTGCTATAGGTTGTAACATTGTCATTATTGTTAGTTTAATAGTTTACTTTCCGAGCTGGACGGAATCCGTAGAGAACGCATTAGTATATGGTACATCGCATGGCACGACTTCAAGTTGGTCGAAACCATGGCAGCGTTCTGGTAGGCATTCGACCAGCCAAATGTTTGAGTACCTCTCGTCAACAAAGTTTGTACCTCCAAAGTGTCCAAAGATGGTAAGAAATTTATTAGCAAAGCTGCAGTTTTCAAGCGCATCGTATTTGCTAATAATTTCAAGGAGGGTAGTAACAACAACATCACTACGTAAACGAAACCATCAAACACCTGATGATGTTTCATCAGCAATGGCTTCGACCACTTTTCTTGATAAGCTAACACAGTCGGCACGAAAAAGACCGAAGCACTGATGATATTTGATAACGACTCACCTTTTAATAGGGAGGTATTACATTGTTTGCAGTAGTGTTTCTGGAAGGTAAGGAGGTAAGCTGGTGAAGAGCATTTAAGGACATATCCGACTGTCCATCCACTTGACTATTTAAGCCATTTTCCAACAAAGCGGTGTGGGTGGGGCATTTTTTTTTATTACTATTTATTCAATTTTTTGCCACATTTTTTTATTGCCATAAGCCAAGAAAAAGCCATCTGTGCGAGCCCATGTGGCCGGGCATGAGAAACCACTTATATGTCTAACCGGTCATAACCGCCGAAATTTAATGCCAAAAAAAAAATAATAACAAAAATTTAAAAACAAGGTGTTAAATGTATTATCAAAGTTATTGTAAGGCATGCAAAAAATGGCATAGAGTATGGAACTTTTAAGCATGGAAAAGGCATGGAAAAGCTTCTTTATATTAGGACGTATGAACACTGTGCACACTGCTCTGGCTGCTACTAACACGCAGGAACTTTCCCTGGATTCCCTTGCCAGTCATAGACAAGATCAGCTCAACCACTATTGTACGTACGAAAAATGATTTTCTGCTTCCCTTACTTAACCCTCTAGGGCGACGTCGTACTACTTCTTGACCAAAAAGTAGAGTCCAAGACACAGCACAAGCTTTGTGTGTTATGGGATTAATTAGATGCAATTATGTAAATTACATTAATTAATATTTAACTAGGAATAATCAGTACTTGAATAATAATTCAAGCATAATATCTTGAATAACTTAATATTGTAATCAAAATGAAAAGCGCATGACCTACGAATATTTATTATTGCTAAAACAATATTACAAGCCAACCTATTTTATTTTCATAAATAGAGCCTTAAAAGACCAAAGGGATTGAGAAAGGAGAGCCACAATATTATAGACAAGTTGAAACTTGCAACTGTATTTTAGCCAGGCCGACCACCCAAACTGTTCTAAGTAAATCTTACGCAACAGGTTACATCCGGTTTTCTTGGTAGAGCAGGCGGACATCTTGGACAATTCTCAGTAAAGCAAGGAGCGCTAGTTTCAAGCTAGGCCAGCGTTCATAGAAATGCATTTCAAGCTAACCTAACTCAAGACACACTAAAGTAATAAATATCTCTTGCAACACCTCCAATTCTTAGTATTGCAACCTGGCCTTTAAAACACAGCAAAATAGCATGGCCAGAGTCAGTCGTCGTTTAGAGTTCAGATTGTCGTCTTGTCCGTCCATCTAGCCTAGCCCAGCCGAGCCACCGTTGCGAGCCAAGCCGAGAGAGAGGCCTTCGATTCAGGGGGACTGTGAGTCCGGTTGCCAGGCAACGCAGCCTCAAGCCGCTGGGATCAGCGTTAAGTATAATCTGTTTCGTTCGCGATACTAATTGTTTTAATACTTGAGTTGATATTCAACTTGGGATACGGAAGGACAGTAATTCGAGATATTAGCACTCTTGAAGGAATTAGCTAGGTTACAATCTATTATTTGTCAGAGTCCATGAATACGACCCCTTTTTCATTTCTGCTCTCTATCATTATTTTACAGGCACCTGAAGTAATGCAATAATGTTTTGCTCGTATATATCCAATAATCGTATTTGAAAGCATAAGGCATAATAAGCCAAGTTGGAATAAATTCACGAATTAAACAAGTACATTAATCCATTTCTTGTCATGTCTCGATTTTTATTTTAGTTAAGTGATATTTGGTGTCAAGTGTATTTGTGCGTGCCATTCTAGACATTTTGAGTTTGCTTTGTGGACTTAACTAAAGCGAACCCAAAACAATGGTGTCGGAAGTTATTCACGTGACCTTTTAGATTACTTCTGGTGACCAGTTCAAATTAAATTCGGTTGAAATTTTTTAAAATTTTTTTTATTGGTGCAGATTTCGTTACGAGTGTCAGTATTCTGTTCATGGATTCTTGGTTGTGTTGGTAGCCTATTGATGTTGTTTGGATTGTTTAGTGTTACATAAGGAGTGCAATTCAGGATAAATTGTGTTTAGCGATTGCTGTTGCTTAAGTTTGATTGTTGCGAATTGCGAAACATTGTCGGAAAGCGTTAGGAATTGGTAATTTAATAGCGGTCGACGTACCGAGCATTCAGATTGTTGGCTAACGGATAATTTTAGGTACGAATTGTTTCGGTCGAGCGTGGTTACATATTTTTTTTTTCTCTCTGTGTACGTTCAGTACAGGTTGACAGCAGTAAATATTTTTTTTTGTGTAGCGCCAAATAGTATAGCAGTGACGTCTGATTATAGTACTAGGGCCATTGTTTTGGTTTAAATCAAAAGTTTTTTTGTGTGGATTCAGTGAAGGCTGATAATAGTAAATTTTTTAGTACCTAGTGGAGAGCAGTGACGTTCAATTATAGTGCTAAGGTCATTGTTTTGGTTGGAATTTTTTCCTCTCTAGTTTTAACATTTTTTTTTTATAACTTTATTACAATCGTGAAAGTTTGCCATGCCTAGGGGTCGACCAAGAGTAGCCCGAGGGGCTGTAACCCGCTCATCTAGGGGCAGGCCTATTATACAGAAAAGAATTATTGGCGAGCTTGACGATTCAAGCCCTTTAGTAGCTAGTACTCCCAAACGAGCAAGGCATAGACCTAGGCCTATAAGCGAATCTGAATCAGAAGCCGATATTCAAACTAGTCGACGTAATTCGCCTTCGCCCATGCGTAGTCGTGACAGATCGCTATCTCCAAATCAAATCATGGCAAGATTAGATAGAGCTTGCACTGCAGATGGCCTTAGGGGTAATAACTTGTCACAGGTTCGAGCTCGAGCTCCTTCGGTTCGAGATTCGGGTCGAGACTTAAATCTTGCCACAGATAATAGGGGTGGCTCTGGTCTCAATGACCCCGAGGCCTCGATATCATCTCAGGTTTTAGCAGCATGCTTGCAAGCAAATAACGACTCCCATCTACGGATTTTGCAGCAGGCTACAAATAGTCAGTTGGACTTGGTTGAGAGATTGTCGGAAAGGTTTCAGGGTCAAAACAATGGCGTGAACGAGAATCAGTCAAGGCGCTGGGCGGATTTGCGAGCAGCGAAAAAGGCAATAACTTCGTTCGCAGGTGATAGTAGCCTCGACGTATTTACATTTTCATTAATGTGCGAAAATTTGCGTAATATGGATCCTGCAATAAGGGATTCAGAACTGATTGCTGCTGCAAGCGCTAAGTGCACGGGGCGAGTGGCTATTTATTTGGCTATGAACCCCGATGTGACGTCGTCAGGTAGCTGGAATAAATTTAAGGAGGTTTTAATTGATCGTTTTGGGGCTGAAAGCCGTAGCATAACTATGGCGGAATTTTTTAAGGAAAGGTTAAAACCAGGTGAATCTTTGGAACAATTTGCAGAGCGTTTAGAGGTGATGGCTTCCGCTATTTGGTTGGTTAAGCCAGGTGATAATGTGGAGGAGGTGTCTCGCAAGCTTGCAATTAAGGACGAGAGTTTGAGGGTGGCTTTCGTGCAAGCCATGTCGGCGGACATCGAATCTCACCTGACTGCGGTTAAGCCAGCAAGGTTTCATGATATGTTGAATGAGGCTGTGATCAAGCGTTCAGCCATCCGGTGTAGAGAATCTCAAGGGGAAGGAACAGAGAACATTAAATCGAAGGAGGACGTGTTAACTAAGCAGACAGGGACCAGTCAACCTACTAACCCTACAGTTAACAACTTAGCAATGGGTTCGATTTTAGAGCATTTTGAAGCATTGGAAAAAACTTGCAACAAATTGAAACGAACCAGGGACTCCTTATATGAGGCAAGGGTCAGTGCCATTGGAAATGATAATCAGGAGACAAGATCATGTTTTAAATGTTTGGGCAAGGGGCACGTGCGCCGGGATGGCCGTACAGCTCCACACCGGTTACAGTGGGTCCGACAGAGAAACGAGCACAGACAGCAGATGGCAGGCCAATCTCAGGGCAATTATAGAGGTGGCCATGGAAATTTTTCGCAAAGAGGCAATAATAGGCGTGGGAATTATTTTT
>JAHWFP010189030.1:0-11378 GCA_023313725.1 Lithobius niger
TGGGTTCTTTATCATTCTGTTTTTCATCCATATGAATGTATAATTGTCGGCCTAATATGAGTGTATAATTGTAGTGTATAAATGTATATTGATTTGTATTCTTTGTCCGTTGCCTTTGATCGAGCACATTCGGTCGAATGGAGTCCTGGCCACGGTTGTAACCTTTATAACAACGGGTTCAGTGAGTTTTCTTTATGCCAGTGGACAAGTGGCCATACATATCGTTAAAGGCGCCATGGTAATGATCTGGACATGATGACGGGTTCGCTGATTCGAATCTTGGTCACATCACTTGAATGAAACCTAAGTTCGTAAAGGTGGCTGGCTTACTGTACAACGTTATTTCTGGTAGGGCCTATACGAGTTTACGCTGATGGTTTTTTTTTTCCAATTTACCTTTGGATCGGAGTTCCGTTCATGAATCCACTCCACTGCAACCATTGTATCCGCATCACGAAATGACCCCTGCATCAATTAACACCAGATTTTGTACATTGATAGCGTTACACTCAGATAATAATAATATAATAATATGTAGAGACGATGCTCGAGGCATCCACCCACCCAAATTCCCCGGCGGCAGATGTTAAGTGGAAGAAGTACCACCATTATTACAGGTGTTTTTTGCCGCATGAGGGAGGAAACCGGAGTACCGGAGGAAATCCTCGTGCAACGGGCGGGAAACAACCGGAGAAAAACCCGTACATATACACTTCCCATCGCCAGGATCGAACCCGTGTCTGTACGAAGCCAGAGATGTACACTGGGACCAGGACGCCTATCGAATCTGACGCCCCAGAGCTCGCAGCTACCCGTGCACCCGAGGTGGTTTTAGAAAATAAAATTTTAAATAGAGCAGTGACAATAACTGTGCTGGAGCGAGTAAAGCTGCAAGGGACACTGGATGAACATGGAGAGACAACAGAATGGCTTCTTACTGAACCCGACTGAACCCGATTTTTTTCCAATTTGTTGCCAGTTGCTTAGAAAGTTGAACCTTTGCAGTTCTGATTTACAACCTAGCAACACAAGGGATGAGCGTAAACAACGTTTTTTAGGCCTAATAAATCCACTCTCACAGCACTGGGTTGGCTAGAAGTATACCGTTGTTTTTACCCCCATTTTAATCGGGTGCCCCTTGTAGCTATCTCTCCAAATGCTTGCCTCGTCGCCAATATGGCGTGATTGTCGCTGCTCTATCGGATATGTTGTTGAGGAATAATCACTAGGTGACAAAATGCACAGATGGTGCGGGTTGCTCACGTTTTTGCTCACAGTAGCTTCTGAAGCGCGAAAATCTGCCGCATCGTTGTGGTAAATATCAAGATGAGGGTAATGCGCGCTCAAATTTCTGCCAGCATTATAATTCTCAACGGGAATCCTAATTTGATGCTTTCCAACAAAATTTCTTCAAATTTGCGGGTGGTCTGTCTGCTGAAAAGCCAAAGTCGGAAAACCGCTCCTCGCAACCGCCGTCAACACCATCCAGTGACGCGCTACGAAAGCAAATTGACAAAGAAAAAAGATACGATGACGCAACCGAAAAGATGAGCCACAACGATGTCTCCAATGCAACGTTTTGCACTTCGCTCCATTTTGTCGACAGTGTAACAAATGACGCCCTACTATTACTTAAAGCGACTTATTTCTTCTTAATGTTCTACTTGAAGTGTTCTAAAAAGCTGCAGTTTTGACTGTTGCGTGTTTACGGTATTGATTTCTGTTTTGGCATTCCTTAAAGCTTGTGCGTTTTACTTCTCGAAATTGTTTGATAACGGAGAACAACGTATCCGAAACTAAATAATTTTTTTGTGACACTTGGGCCTTTAGTCCGAGCGTTATATTTTCTTATTACTCCGTCGCGCTTATTAACATGTCATGAGAGAGACTGAAAGGAACACCCGGCCTGCCTTATAACATTCCGCGTGCCAAAATACAGCTACGCGCAAATAGTCATCCGAGCAATTACGGTGCCAAGGTCGGCTGGGGTGGTAGCTGCGTTCCTCGCATAGCTGCTGTCTCGGTTGGCTTTGGGAATAGTACACGGGACAGAATCAAGTCAACGATTGTGTCGTCACAAATCAGAAAGATTCTCGTATTTTAAAATCACAATTTATACTTTTCTAGGCTAGTGTCTTATAAATTTGCTTCGGCGATCTATTGGAATAATTAATTTTAATTTTTACCGCATTAGTCTATTAGATTTTAGATCGCAAGGTAATTATTAGAAAATTAGTAGATGTACACACAGAGATGAAACGTCATGATTATTGTACGCGCGCAATGCATCATATAGTTACGGGTCGTTCTTAAATATAGTTAACAATATTCAACAGAAAATCTCCTAGACGCTACATTTTAAAACGGTTTTTTAGCACGGGAAAGACTAACGGTAAGTAAATAGACCTTTGGGGCCGTACTTGATGTGGTGGATCGAGAAAAATGGCGCTGGGAGGTTGGATCGAGAAAAATGGCCCTTTAACACGCTAGTTTCTCTTTGTCGGGGTTGATGTCGTAATGTAATTTCATTCAATATAATAAATACCTAGGATTTAATTTGTTCAGAGTCCCGAATCTGAAAGGGAACCCCAGCTAAATACAAAAAAAAAAATTCAAGAGAAAAAAAAGAATTTTTTGGGCATTTACTATTCGTCATCTTGTATGATTTCCAATTTAGAAACGTGTTGCTCTATTCATCCTACCTCCTATATCTATACGTTCCCAGAAATCAACTAAAAAGGAGCTTATAACAAAGAACGCATAAGCCCCTATAGTGTCCGCGGCCTATCTTGAGTTCTCCGCAGAACGAACACAGATAATCGATTGTACGTTTTTAGTAGCAGTGTGCCTTGTTGATAGCCAAGATGGTTACAAAAAAAATGTTGGCCGTCGATTAAAGCCGCCCCCTCCAGGAAGACGCGGCTGCCGCTCATAAAATACTCGCAGGACTCAAGATGCAACGCGCACACAATAGTTATAGCCATTTTTCGGACTAATGAATCTTTTGGAGCTAAAGTACGCAAAAAATTGTGGCCTATCCATTTCTAGACTTTCCTATAGTTAAATGAAAATTCCCACACAGCGAGGGACGTCATTTAAATAAAGAAAATGAAGAAAAAATAAAGCTAATGATTGCGGTGTCAGGCAGGATTATCCGGGGGGAGGGGGGTGTGAGTGGATTAAGGGATTAAGTTAGTTAGTAGCCTTAAGGGCCGTCACCAATTTTCTTCCATTTTTTACTTTATATATTATTCCGTCCCATACCATCACAATGACATTTTTCGTTTTTTTTTAACCCTACATACTGAAAACTTACAGGTGGTTTGCCATCAAACTAAAGTTTGCAGCATCTATCGCCATCTTGCATTATCTAGTTCTCTCTAGATAATAGTGCACAAAGAAATATCTTTTAACACAACAAGCAAGCCACACACCGCTTCAGTAATTGAGTTAAAATTCGGTACGTCCTCGTGCACTTGCAGCATGCTGTAAAGGTTGACGATATTACTGCCACTAGACAGCGCCACGGTAGATTCTTTATATTCTACCGTGGTTCCATCTAGTGGCGGTAATATCGTCAACCTTTACAACTTCCTTCCAGGGGCACGAGGATGTACACAATTTTTATTCAATAACAAGAGACACGTGGCTTGTTTGTTGTGTTAAAAGATTCTTTGGGCATATACCTTTGTTTCCTGGGAGCAAGCGCTAGAGATAAATACATATCGCTAGATGCTGCATAAATTTAGTTTCGGGGTAACCTGCCTTTAAATTAAACTTTAAAGAAAAACATGTCCACTTTGGGAAAAAAGCTACAGTTTGGTGCAACGTGCTACACCGTGACAAAGCAAATGAATTCAAAGTTTAAAACATTTAAAAGTTTAAAAATAAAAGGCATGTTCACAACGTAGTAACTGTTACGGGCCAATATGTCAGGACCATATTAGAATGGTAACTGCTAGGCAGCAATCCACCCAGCAATTTAAAGCTGCCCACCGGTAAATTTAAGATTAGCCAGCGGTTCATTTTTAAAATTGTGCTCACCCTTTCACGATGCACGATGTGGTGTTTGTTTATGGTTTTTGTTGCTGCCCGTATGGAAACGGGCAAAACGTTAAACATGAATACCCTGTTGTGCCTCGTGCTCATGTCGATTGCGGCGTGTCAGAGATCCTGGAATTTTCCGCTTGGATGTCTCCAGCTAAATTGTCCCTCTCGCAGTCTGCTCAGAACATCCTCATCTACGTCAGAGGGCGGCCTGCATCCGGTTTCAAAAGAGAGAGACACTAGGCATCAGCGTAGTGTTCACAGTACTTGTGGTGTCTCAATGTACCTTGCCTTGTAAACCTATAGTTTTCCTCAGTTGTCGTTAGGTGGCGCATTGCATCACGTTTAGCGTAATAACATCATCATCCATTGTAATAAACAGTGAACTGGGGCTAATCCCCAGTGCCAAATCGTTACCAACCTTCGTCTAGTGAAATATTCATTCAGTTGATGATCCTTAAGGGGCTGTCGTATTTAATTCTAATAAAAAATAATTAAAAAATAATAAATAAATAAGTAAAGTTGGTTACCTGCCCCTCCTCCTCACCCAGTAAAAAGGTGTTAAAAAAAAGGTTGTGCTATTCATTGAAAAAAATAATGAAGAATTCATGATGATCGCGGAGTACCAAATAGCATAGCATTTAATTTATGCGTCGATATGAATGGTAGCGATCAGGGACGTGCACACAAAGGGGGGGGGGGGGGGCGGGGGCGCCAGGCCCTGCCCTCATGGCAAAGTGTCCTTTTTCTGAAAAAGGCCGACATTTGCTGGAGCGGTGGTGTAAAAAGTCCCAAAAAGGCTAAAAAAGGGCCAATGACGAAGAAAGTGGTGGAAAGAGGGGCCGATAAGGTTAAAATTCCTCCTCCCCACCCAAAAAAAAAGGTCCCCAGAAAAAAACTAAATTGTCCCTGCCCTATCGGGGGCCTGTGCACGTTCCTGGTAGTGATTAAAGCATGGTATTTGTTTTTAATGGCATAACTTTGTGCAGCTCATTTTTTTTTTTTTTTAATTCTGTGGCCTTTTGAATTTTTTTTTCTTTGGTAGGCAAAAATTCCCGTGACATCATGGTAATGCTATTACGTTGTTGTTCTATTTTCGTTAATTCACAAATATTGCATCGCTTGGCTAGCTCCACAAATGCTCTGGCTTCCAAGTTCTGTTTTATCAACGAAACATGAAACTGGGTCTAGTCACTTATCAACGCAAAAGCTTGACGGTCGTATTAATTTCACGAGCCACCTCAAAACTGCTGCCTCATTCTAAGCGAATGTTGAAAAATCAGATAAATAAAAGCTACAGTTAATTTAAAATAACAAATAAACACGACTGTTTACTTGTGTGTTGTGTACATTCAGCCATATGAAAACTTCTGCTAGGAGTGGTGGACTGTTTCAATAGAGCAGTGACACGACGTAGTATTATTGTATACAACTCTATGCTGGAGCTTTAATGGATTAGCTGCAAGGGGCACTGCAGAGAGAAACAGAAGGGCGTCATACTGATGCCGATGCTGTGAAGAGTGATTTCTTCGACCTAAAACGCGCGATTTTTCTTGTTGGAAAAAACAACGTTATTTTAAGCCTAAGAAATCCGCTCTTCCGTTGTTTTTCCCTCCATTTTTGTGTAGTGCACCTTGTAGTTATGCCCTCCAAAACCCATACTGGTGCCAATCTGGTGCCAATGTGGCGGCAAATGTCACTGCTCTACCCTGCTTCAGCACACGGGCGTATCGAAGACGAAATATTGGAAAGGTGGGTGTGAAGCTGATGTTTCCGACTGGAACTGCATTTTTTTTCCCATAAAAATTTGATGTCTATTTTTTTTATGCTGTTTACCCAGCTTTCATTGTAGGAATTCGTCCTGGTTCTCGTTTTCGACTTAAAGGTGCCTATTCGCCGAATGACGGGTTGCATCATGTAGCGCCGTCTACCATTATTTATTTCTGTGTAGCAATTGATTTCACCCAAGTGAAGGAATAAGCAAAGAAATTTCTTTTTACACAACAAACTAGCCACGTGCCTCCTTTATTATTGGACGCAAAACTGGTGCGTCCACGTGCACCAGGGAGCAAGCGGTCAAGGTTAACGATATCACTGTCACTATATAGATGTTTCCTATCTAGCGGTTCCAAATCTGCGTTTCAAAACGGCCGGTATACTGTATAGAAAAAAAGCGCTCGTGATGTCGTTAGGCTTAAATTTTATCGCTTGCTTCCTGGTGCACGTGGGCGCACCAACTTTATATTCACTAATTAAGGAGGAACGTGGCTTGTTTGTTGTGTAAAAAATAATTTGTGTGTTCCTTCGACTCTTGAAAGTAAGGGCAAGACAGAACTATACATCGGCAAATAGATATACAGTGGCAATAACGCCATATTATGATATAACTCTATGTTGGAATCAGTAATTTGGTTAGCTGCAAGGGGCACTGGACAAACGTGGAGGGGAAAAAGAAGGGCGTCTTGCTGAAACCATTGCTGTTAGATCGGATTTCTTTGGCCTAAAACGCGAGATTTTTTCGATTTGCTGGCAGTTGCTGAAATTTTTCGCAAGTGGAATTCTTTTTCCTTTCCGATTTACAACCTCGCATCGAAAAGGATCGAAAAAAACAAAGTTTTTTAGGCCCAAGAACCCGCTCTCACAGCACTGGCTTGACTAGAAATGCCGTTATTTTTACCTCCATTTTATTCTAGTGCCCCTTGTAGCTAGCTCGCATCGTAGCCAATATGGCGTTATTGACGCTGTGCTGCAGCTTGTCATTTGTTGGCAATCCCCCTTTACGTCATTGATTTCGATGCTAAGACGCTTGGTCACATACTCCCACCTTATTTCGACCATGTTTCAGTGTATTTTGAATTACAAAATGAACCCAACTCTTTAAAGACGTTTAAAAAAAATCTCCTGTATTCCATGACGAAATGAGGACGAAAAATCAGCAAACTCCTTGGTGTTTACACCTGAATGAAAGTCTTGATATAGATCCAACAGTAACTGTTCCCACCAGGAACGACTATTCTTGATTCTTCCCAGAATGCAGCGCATATCTGCGATGTAACAATCTATCTGTTGAAAGCCTTACAAGTCCTGAATAAAGAGAACAGAATGGCGGTTCCAAGTTTCGTTTGTAGAGCGTGTGGAGTTCGTAGTTTGTTTCTTGGTGGGGTACGGACATGGTCCTTAGAACATATTACCGAAGGTAATCAGATCGATGAACCATGGTACGGATGAGTTGTTCTGGAGCCGATGGCCCTGAACTCCGGGCTCGAACCAAATTTCTGCCTACCCAGTCTACCTTACCATCCAGGTTTGTCAAGGAAAGGCCGTGAACACTCAAGTCAGGGTTTGCCCACTAAGTCCAAAGAAAAACGCATGATGTATAGACAAGAATAGTCAATGTTTTCCTTCTACTTCCGGTGTAGGCGATATGTGGAATTATGTCGTCACGGAAGGGTATAACTATAGTTAACACAGTTCCTTTGGTAAGGGCCGTGTCTGTGACGTCATAATTACAGCAGCCATTTTCTGCGTTTTTGCGTTTCCGCCCACAGTGGCTTGTCGTCCAGTCGTCCCTCGCGCGCGCGCGTCGCATGGATACAGTCTATACATAAAATGAAAGGGGTGAAACCAGCCTGAATTTATTTGAATTTATTTGAATTTATTTATTAGAGTTTAAAGGCCTAGAAGCCATACACTCTCTCCTAAACTTACGAACTAGGCTTAAAACTAACATATTGCACTAGCGTGCCCAGGCAACGCGACATCGCAACGAATCACCCCAATTACCCAGATTCCTGATGCGTACCTGCCGTCGCTGGCCATGTCCACCCAACTCCCAACTACCAAATTAACTACGTGAACAACCGGGCCTAAAGCCACATATCAGCTAGAGAATATGGACAGCGGAGGAGCGGCTAACAGGATGAGGCCTCGACCTGGGCGAAGCGCCCGGTAGCCCTACAGAATGAGAGGACACTATACAATGAATTCCAATGAGCCACGGAATGTGGGGGGACACCCAGGACCTGTCGCAAACGATCATCCGAACCTCTGAGAACAAAGCGACGCCGATCAGCCCAGAGAGGGCAGTCTAAAAGGAAATGACAAACAGTCTCAGGGCTCCTGCCACAAGGACAGGTTGGGGTGCGTGACCACCCCAGATGAAACATATGCGCCCGGAGCTGGACATGACCAGTCCGCAACCTGGAAACGAGGCCGGAGTCCCTACGCGTAAGGCTTCCCAGGGCCCTGGGCACAGCCACCGAGGGATGAATTTCATACAGGGCGCGGCCAGTGGGTTCGCTAGCCCATCTGTCCGCCCACAGCGAGGCAAAAGCCCTGGCAACAACTGAGCGCAAGTCCCCAGGGCCAACTGGAAAATTCACAGCATTACGCCTCTCCTCATACCCACGCCTGGCTAGGCTGTCTGCTGTCTCATTGCCGAAGAGCCCGGAATGCCCCGGGACCCAGGCAATAGCAACAGAGAGCCCAGACATAGTAGCGGCATAGATCTTCCAATCTCGTACGCAATAGGATGTGTCACAGACATACAACCCAAATTGCGCCTCAAAAAACCAATCCCAGCGAGAGAATCCGACAGGATACAAAACCTGGGGAGACGCAAGTCCGTACCAACATCTAAAGCCAGAGAAATAGCAACAAGTTCCCCAACAAAGGCCGAGGGTAGAGCTCTTAGGAAGAAACTATACCCAAGACGGAGGCTGGGGACACAGACGCCAACACCCCCTTCCGCGGCTTCGAGGAAAAAAGAGGCATCGCAAAAAACCTGCACACCAGTAACAGGGGCACTCCCCCCATCCCGGACTGCCGAGCTCGCAACCCCACACCATACCCATGGACATAGTGGACGAACAAGGGACGGGCTGGGGAAACCAGCAATCCCGGCATCAAGGAGGAGGGATGCACCCAGACCCGGCGCACCGAGGAGTTCACGGGCCCCATGGGGGAGAGAGGCATAGTCCTTGATGATACAAGCCAGGGGGTCACCGGTGCCCCTTCCAATGGCCCTATGACACAGTCTGACAAGGAGTTCCCTGGCTCTGAGGTCAAGCGGGACCTCGCCTGCCTCCACCAAGAGAGCCGAAATGGGGGTGGAAGGCAAACAACCCGTTACACACCGCAGGCAGTCGTTTAAGGCGACCTGAATGGACCTGATCGCCTGGGCAGAACTAACAAGAACAGGAGCGTGAAAATCCACGCAGGCCCGAACATACACCTTATAAAATATAGCAACCACAGCACGCCGCGCAGTGGTCTTATTGTTCGCGATCGCACGGAGCATACTGGTACGTCTGGCAACTTTTTCCTTGACCGCAGCAGCGTCATGAGACCAACCCAGGCCAGTGTCGAGCCAATAACCAAGGTACCTCACCTTGGACTTGGACGTGACAACCAAGCCATCCACAGTGATTGATCCCTCAACAGCCTGTCCGCGGCGGAATATCATCAACTCAGTTTTCGCGGCCGACAGAGCGAGCCCCCTGACCGCGAGAAGCTGGGAGCCATAACCAACAGCCCTCTCCAAAGCCGCCAGAAGGACAGGTAGGTCCCTACCAGTCAGCCACACAGCCACATCATCCGCATAAGCAACCACGTTGACCAAGGAACTAAGTTCCACGAGCACAGCGTTGATTGCCACAGCGAAGATGGCGGGGCTGAGGCAGCTGCCCTGCGGGAGTCCCCTATCCGTGGATAGGACGCCAGACCAACAACCGTCCACCCTGGTCGCAAAGCTCCGAGTCCCAAGGAGGGCCAGAATAGCCTTTTTCAGCTTCGTGCTGACCCCCAGGTCATCAAAGGCCTGCCCAACCCACAACACATCCACCATGTCGTATGCAGCCTTGATGTCCAGGAAGACAGCCACGGAGAAGCAGTCATTGAGCCAAGCTTCACGGATGCCCGATTCAAGATACAAGACAGCATCCTGAGCACCCCGATGCTTCCGAAAGCCGAACTGCGCGCCAAAGAGTTTTCCAGAGGCCTCCGCCTGCCATACCAGCCTGTTTATAAGAATTCTCTCATACACCTTCCGTGGGCAGGAAAGGAGGGCAATAGGCCTGTAGCTCCTAACGCTAGTGCGAACCTTGCCCCTTCCCAAAACAGGGACCAGGACAGAAAAAAAGCCATGTCTGTGGGATCGGCGCACCGTCAAATCTACTCTGAAAAAAACCGAGGAGCTCAGTCCGACCACTGTCATCAAGACTCCGGAGGTCAGCATATGAGACATGGTCAATCCCAGAGGCACCTCCGGCCTTACAGGAGCCAAGTGCTGCCGATAGCTCGAGCAGAGTGAGTGGAAAATCCAGATGGCCGGAAACCTCATCGACCACAGAGGGAGGTGGGGATGGCCCCCTTGGAGACCCAAAAACCGCTGCAAAGTTGTTATTGAATGCCGCTGCCATCTCCGGGCCACGGAGAACCTCACCGGAATCGCCAAACACCCACGACACCGCAGGGCGAACATCCTGTGGCCGGATTAAAGACCATACTTGCGACAGAGGCATGCCCTGGGAGACTCGGTCGCAGAGCCTGTAACCATACTGGGCTTTCTCCCTTCGGAGGATGAACCTGGTCTCCTGAGCGATCCCAACATATTCAAACCACCTAAGATCGTTCCTAACACGTTGGAACCGCTGCCAGGCCCTCCGCCTATCCCTGACTGCACACCGGCAGGCCGGCGTCCACCACGCAGGCAGTTTCCTAATAGCCCCTTGTCGTATGGTGCCTGGTCCCCAGGGGCCAGCCCTCTTCTTAATCCACTTTTGGATCCAGGGGGCAAAGTCCCCCGATGTTACAAGTGGTCCACGGGAGCGCTGCCGGGTATCTGGCACAAAGGTAAAAGAACTGCAGCAGGACAGGGCCACAGGAAAGTGGTCACTGCCCCCAAGATCCGAGGAGACTTCAAAAGAGAATATCGAAGCAAGGCCAGTAGAGCACAGGAACAAGTCCAGGACAGATTCCTGGAAAGCCCCACCACAGCGCCTCAAGAAAGTAGGGACCCCCGACTGGATCACCTCCAGATCAAGGCGACACAAGGAATCGGCAATCAAACGCCCCCTGGTGTTACAGCAGGCACTACCCCAGAGCCAGTGATGTGCGTTGAAGTCGCCACCAAGAACAAGAGGTCTCGGGAGCGAGTCAACCCACCCCACCCACTCGTGCCTTGAAAAACGTCCGGTGGCATGCACAAAACCGATGGTAACCCATTTATGATCCCACCAAATCCTGAAGACACATGAATCAACACCCGCACAGGTCTGAAAAAAGGGAGGGGAACAAATAATCATGTCCTTAATGAACACACGAACACCAGA
>JAHWFP010189033.1:0-13144 GCA_023313725.1 Lithobius niger
GATCTGATAATTGGTATGGATTTACACAGACGGAAAGCCAAATGAGCTCGATTAGTAATAAATAAATATGGATGCAAACCTATTGCAACGTTCCAGTATACCGCATAGACAGTCTAACATTAAGTCCAAAAGGAAACGGAAATAGCTTAGCATCCGTATGTATTTGTCAAAAAATTTTTCGAAATCACGAATTATATTCCAAACTCTGAAAAGATACCGAGGGTGAAACAAAATTATGAAAAATATATAGAATTATGTAGCTACTATCATCGCCATGTTGCTGTTAGTGGAGCAAAAAAAGCTAAAGGCACTGCGTCATTACTCGAAGAGATATCCTTCTTAGGGCTCGTTTTTTTGCGACGACTTGCCTTTGCATTCTCGCAGCTAGAATTTAATCGCGATGTCAAAGGTGTTGTTGCCTGGTAACAATGCCTAGATTAGCTAAATCCGATATCGTTGGAGAAAATGCTTGCAGTCTTAAAATCCGTGACGAGATAGAGAATTTCTCCTGACGAAATGATTTTCCCAGTCGCTTCTGAATTCACGTTATTGGCTTTGCTCGTTTCATGCCGACAGAGCTCACACCGCCGCCATGTTGGAATTTCAGATGATTTCCAGCTTCTAGCTGCGAGAAGGCAAAGGCGAGTCGTGGCATAAACGCGCCCTTACGCTCGAAGTATATCTGCTGAATGGTTTATTGTCACCAGCTGCTATAGTGACATCAGTTTTGCATAGCGACATTCTCCCAATAATTTATGAACTTCATGCCTTAATTTGGCATTACTTGTTGCTGGAACGCCATGGCATAAAGTCAAACCTATTAGCCTATAAAGGTTTGAGAGACGGAAATTGCCAGGCCTCAATCTGTCTGTTGGCTTATAGGGCATATCTTATCACCTTGTGCCATTTTCGATGGGCCTTGGTTTATTGACACGTGGGACCCTCCCATCGTACTGGGGTTAATCAGAATCAGATAAGAATTTGTTACGCAAATGTAGTGGAGCGCAGAGGGATTGAGGCTTAATGTCGCGTCGACAGCTATAGGTCATTAGCGCCAACCTCAGTTATGGGTTGCCACTATGCCACGCATTACAGAGATGTTAAACAGATCTTATCATGCATCTGTGTCTCCTGCAAAAATTAAAAACCCCGGATAGGAGGAGAGACTCATCTCTTAATTGATGCCCTAAATCGAGCGGAAGATGGAAACGGTGACAAACACCATAAAGATGGTGACATTCCACAAGCACGTGATGGACCGGAAGTGGCCGGTGATGAAAATAGCATTCAGGTGGGAATTTCCTTCTCAGAAGGAAGCAATGTGTAAGGTTGTATATGTAATTATTGTGTATATAATTATATGAAGGTCTTCCCATACATGCATGAACCTTAATCCTCGTGCTAGGCATTCCTCAGGCTTACGCTTAACGTCATGCTTTTGCTCGACCAATGCAGACCGATTTAGGGTCTACACTTCTGACCTGATGCAGGTGGGTCTCTTTAAATTACTGCAGTGCAGATGGAAAGCCAAATACGCTTTCCTCGCTCACCGAAATACTGTAATTCGTGGCAAGCCTTAAGCCTTTCTTCATTTACCATGCTGTCGTGAATAAACACCAAATGTCAACTGATTTCTGCCTCAACATTTATTTTATTTCCGTTCTTTGTCTAATTTAATCAGAAGTCGACGCCTGGAGGTAGAACAACCTAACCGATCGTCCGTTAACTCCAGCTCCATCATTAGTCACTCTCGTACCTCTCTACTGGTCTAGTTATGTTCCCGAAATGTGTGGTCATTTTTCCGAAATGTGCATAAAATGTACTGTGTATTCAGTATGACTACTGTCATTGATGCAGGATCCGGCTTAAAGGTTTTGCCAAACCTGAACGACAAATAGACATCAGAGCAATGACAACAGCAAAAAAGCAGCTGCAACATCCGGGAAGCTATCTTTTCCATGCAAGTTAAGACCTCGTCAGCTATAAAGCCTAACTGTCCAGCTTGATTCAAAGCAAATGTCATGGCCCCACGCATGTGACCACGCAAACAATACTTCTAAACCCTTCCCAGTTCGGAAACAAAATTACTGTCCTTGCTGGGTAACATTGACAGCACTTCTCTGACTTAACAATATGGAGATTTCCAGCGTCTCGGTTTTTCAAGGTTTATGTCAAACTGAATAGATTTGCACCGTTCGAATTGCACCATGGAGCATGAAAAACTGAAGAGGTCGCTAACTTGGCACAACGGTGCCTGTTGCGGGTAAATAATAACAATATAATAACAATTTTGTGACGATAGCAACAGATCTGGCAAGGGCCCTAAGATCGTTAAGAGCCAGCCTAAATTAAAAACAGAAGACAAACACATGATGATATAAATTGGCCAAGGGAAGGTGAGGAGATTAGGTATAGGCACACGAATGCCTTACCATCAAGGTTAGACCTGCCAGGGGCTCAAAGGCCCCCGATGGCATCGCCAAACGTGTTGGACACGGGAGGTGTAGGATCGGCCCAAATAAAAAATAAAAGGCAGATGAACACATGAGACGGTTAAAAAGCAACGTTATATAATACACTACAGAATACTGTAAGCATCAGTTACAACACTTAATTTACAATCAGTCAACAGACAACATTGTATTACACTATCTTACTATATTTTTGACGGGAGCGAGCCAACAAATCTAGCCAAGCATATTCTACAACGGACACCAAATTACAAATGGGTTGGTTGCAATTGAGGGGAGCCAAAAATGGTAACGTCGGTCTGGAAAAAAAATTTTCAGATCGCTTGAAAGCCCAATATAAGCCCAATAAAAGGGTATTGTAGAGTTCAAATTTGCTGTAAATCGACAAATTACAACAAAAGAAATTGTGCTTTTTCGAATCTATTGATATAACAGTCGTTATTGTAAACTTGGAATCTTGAATAGTTACGGAATGCTGACGAACCAGACGCAGTGCAGCTGGTAATCCAATGTATTTCAAAGAAAAGCGGCAAATTAAAACATCATTGCATTCGTATAGTTAACAATATTTTTCGAAGTTATTCACGGAAATATACACACACTTACTTGCCATTTGGTCATCACGTTTGGTCATCACGTTTTACCCGCACAGAAAGGCAGGTGATAGAATAGAATAAAATAGAATAGAAAGTGTCGACCAGTGAGCTTTTTGAAGGCCCAAGCGGCAGTTGTTAAATGGAAGGTACCACCATCATGACAGCTGTTTTTTGCCGCATGAGGGAGGAAACTAGAGTACCTGGAGGAAACTGGAGCACCTGGAGGAAACTGGAGTACCTGGAGGAAACCCTGGTTCAATGGGCGGGAAACAACCGGCGAAAAACCCGTACATATACACTTCCCTTCAGCAGGATCGAACCTGGGTCTGTAAAAAGCCAGAGATGTCCAACTGGGGCCAAGACGCCTATCGAATCTGATGCCCCAGTGCTTGCAGCTGCCGTGCACCCAAAACAAAAGAATTCCATTAATGATATCCATTCGCTTCGTCTAAAAAAGCCATTAAGCCATTAAGTTGTCGACGCGCCATTAAGCCTCAATCCCCCCCCCCCCCCCTCTGAAAAAGAACATTTGAGGCAATTCTCTTCAACATGGCCACCAAAGTGGTGTTTAGTTTAAACTACCAATGGGTTTCTCAAATTTAAAACTTCTAATCGCCATAGCATGACGAAGCGGTTTATATAATACGAAACCAGCAGCAGACGACTTGTTTATACCCTAACACGAAACAATAACATGGCTGCGTCTAATATTTTCAAGATTCCCGGTCGCTATAGTATTTTACCCTATAATGCATGAATGAACAGACCGACTCTCGCACCCAATTCTCTGCAGCTGCGTGTATGAAATTAAAACGGCATATAAAATTAAGCCTTATAAGTTCTGAGAGCCTTAGAATTATTTATATGCTATCTTCACAACTATTAACAACAATTGTGACGGTTACTAGTTTTACATTAGTGATCACTATAGTATGTGACAGATATGTGCATCTCAAAATGTTTATCAGTCAAGTTTTACATCAGTGGTACCATCGTAAACCTTTATATTATTTTTAAAAACTGTCGTTGCTGAAGATTGTTCGGCTTGCAGTTAAATGCTTTATTGTAATTAGTAAACAAACAAGCGGCTACAGCGGCTGCCTAGTAGCCTAGTCGTACCGGTCTTCTGTACAGTTCCTCCACTTCCAATATTGAGGCGCACACCTCTATCATGCACTACAACTGCTGTTATTATTTATCTTTAGTTACGAGAAGCAGTCTATTAAACAATGGACGTTGTAAACAATGGACGCGTCGAAGCAGTCTATTAAACAATGGACGTTGTAAACAATGGACGTTGTAAACAATGGTCGTCAATATCTGGTACTGTTGCGAAGTTGAAAAAAGCGACAGACGGAAGGACGGACAAAGTCGTTGCAATAGTCTTCTCGCCGGTTACGGCGTACAGAAGACTAAAACGAACTCGTTTGATGCTTAAGGTAAGGTTTAACTGATTCGAAGTCAAAACAGCAAAGGAACACAAATAAACTTTCCTGTAAGGTTACAGATACTGCAGTGTTGCTGTACTGTTTCGTCCACGTGAAACCTTACTGCTGTATTCAAATGTTTTTACTAATTTTATTTTTGCACACGATACTTCAGTTAATGATTGGTTCATTCTACTTGGCTGCACGACATCGCTGGAAAATGCTTAAAACATAACCGTGTTAGTGGGTTTACAACAGCTCTACACGTAATGGAAGGTTCGTGCGAGGCTTTGAAAATCTAGAAATGCCCTGGAAAGCAATAATGTAATTCCATGCTTGGAAAAGGGCTTGAAAATCTTGAAAAATGCTACATGTATCATCAGTAAGGTGATGAACGAAAAGTAGATGTCGTGACTGAAGAACACAGAACACATTTAGCCAAGGAAGTGGTCTAATGTGTAACCTTACATTTTTTTCCCTTTGTTTGGGCATGACTTTAATTGTATATTACGTGTGTAAAAGTTGTATACAGCAGTAAGGTTTTACGTGGACGAAACAGTACAGCAACACTGCAGTATCTGAAACCTTACATGAAAGTTTATTTGTGTTCCTTTGCTGTTTTGACTTCGAATCAGTTAAACCTTACCTTAAGCATCAAACGAGTTCGTTTTTGTTTACTAATTCGTGCTACTTTGACATATCATACAGTTATTTTTTTTTTTTAATTTTGCATCTTTATCAATCAGTCTAAGTCATTACAAATGCACTGAATTTCGCTCGCTTCGCTCGCTCATTCAGTGCAAGTCTTTCTTTTGGTTTGTCTGCAGTTCTGTATTAGCGGCTTTGTCCGTTATTTGCAATATAGGACGGCAAGTCAAATGTGCAACGGATAGTTCAACTTTAACATGGGAGAGTAACGTGAAATCATTATATAAATCAATTGGTAATAAGAATAATGCTTCCTCTTCACGTGCGGGTGAATTGTTGGCTCACCAACATTGTTAGCATTTGCTTAAACTTCAGGCGATGCGATGCCATGCATATGGCGTTTGCTAATTGGCATTGTTGCATAAAAACAATGTTTAAAACAATGTAAAACAATCAATCTGGTCGTTTAGAGCTCCGAAACCCCTAAATCACTTGACCAATTGGAAAAGTCCTTATGGAGAGGGCACATCTACAGAGCAATACTTGTAAAATGAGCCAAGAACCAGCTTTATAGGACAAATAGTTTGATATGTAGACAGCGTAGCAGAAACGTGTCGTGCCAACAACAAGAAAAAGAAGCCAAAAATTGAAATCATCATTCCAGCTCAAGTCCAGATCTACGCTATGACAAATCGGAAATTAATAAAAGTTAGTATACGTGTTGGCCAAGTCCCATAAAGCTCATATATCAAATTTGAGTGGAAAATGTCGGAAGACGGCGGAGAAATTAAGCATCGAAATTTCCGCCTTAACATGGGAGACCGAGGTCAAACCTTACAGTAAAGGCGGCAGCCTTTACTAATATTTTAAATCTAGGAAACATACTTTGCAATTGTTATAAACAATAGCACGCTGTGGTACCAGCTGAACCAGTGGTGGCTAACGTGGCCTTTTGTTTCTAGACAGTGGCGATGGTACACATCAATAGTATAGGATGCGAAAAGAGGCTGCAATTAACTAAACAGAAACAAAATGTGGGATTAAAAGAAAGTATGTTAAATTAAATATGGTACGTAGCTTAGGCCTACTTAACAAAAGATAAAATATGAAAAAGTAAGCACAGCAGCACATCATACCAAAAAGCAAAAAGCCCAAACTTAGTGGAGTGGGTAATGTACCCAGATTTTTAAGGAGCAATAACAAAACATGGTAAAGACATTAAAATGAACATTGGAGGGACGGATCTGAGGATTTGGTATAATGGCGATGGCGAGTGGAAAATGGCGTGAAACAAGTGATAAAAATGATCAGTCTGATTGCCCTATTTTAGGATGGAAGTTTTATGGTTTAGGATATTTACAGATGTTCAGTAGACACTCGCCTTTTTTACGAAGGCCCTCCTTCCTAATCTTCATGTGATGGGGGTGAAATTTATGAATGTTAGGGGGACATGACGTAACTTAAGCTGGGAGGATTGGGAAGAAGAGAAAGCTGGGGAAAATAAATTGTAATTAAGGTTACAAAGGTTACAGGATGACAAACCATCGGATGCAGTTCTGGTTGGGAGATTTGAACGGGAATGTTTACATAGGGCTCAAGCAGTACGATTGGTAGTCAAGGCAATGCATGGTTCTTACATTGTAAAAATTGGAATATTACGGTAACAGTGACACTATTGTAGTTTGTAGTGTGACAATTACAATGTTATTCTTGTAGGGAAAGCAGAATGTTACGACAAATCTTGGATACAAGGCTGATTGTGGTAGTGACGTTGGCCGAGTTTTAGCAATAATAGTTAGACGCCAAAATGGGTCGCTACAGAATACATTTAAATTTTAAATAGGGCGAAAACCCATACATACTATAGGACGAAAACTTGTTTCCTGGTTTAAAAGTAGGATTTTCGCCTAGTTAATACGACTTCATGGTTAAGGACGTCTGCCTTGTAATATAGGCCTGCACGCCGCTAGGTCGACCACCAAAAATGGCTGTTAGTTTAACATAGGTAGGAGCCAGTAGATCACAATGGATATGTCCTACTTCTATTTTTGAAGCAACATCTTTAGGAATTTCCATAACAAAGTGAAAGACGCAACATTACACAGCATTATGCAACATAGACAGGCGGACTTTCAGGAACTGTGGGCGGATGTACGTCAAAACAGCACGGAAATAACGGCGCGCGACAAAACAGAGACTTCGTAAAGGCCTCTCCAGACAGAAGACAATTTCGTGCGAAGCTATGCGTAACTACGTGCCAACAAGGTCAACATTGCAGCAATGTTGTGATTGGTGTTGGTGTTAAAGACGAATATTGAAGTCTTTTTTACACCATACAGCGTCGGCGTGCAGCCACGAGCAGCCAGTCTGGTTAGGGCTTAACAGCGAGACGATAATACATTAGCATGCGGCAAAACAGCGCAATGACATCACAGTGTGATGACAAAATAGCTTGGGATAAAACAGCGTATCGACAAAATAGCGCAAACCGTTATTTAAAAAGGATGACGTTTTGAGTACTGTCAGTGCTCCCCTTAGCTCAGAGTGCAAAGCTAGTGGTCCACAATTTCTACACATATACGACCATTTTTTATGTGCTGATGAGGGAGGCAATGGGGGAGGCGGGGGGAGTGACAATTTGTTGCTTGAGGGCGCTTGTTCTGTCGTACTCATTTAAGCAAAAACAAAAATGTGTGATAATTTGGACTTTTTTGTTGTTTTGACGTTTGAATACGTCATTAAAGTTTGGCCTGACAATTTAGTTACACCCTGTGTACCGTTCTGGCGAGGTGGTCGCACATTAGGCTGAAATCTTCACGTCACGTATCTAACATTACGTTTTTTAGGAAAACGCGTGAATTCTTTTGTGTTTTGCCACATTGTCGGGTTCACAGTAACTGATCAATATCAATCAATGCCACTTGGAAAAAAAAAAAACAGAAAGGAAGAATCATCGATTTTTGGTGGAAAACGTGATGAATTATGTGGAGATCGTAATAACATTATTAGCAAGGGAGCAGCAATCTTCGTGGTTGCTGCTGCCGCCTGCGGGCCAAATCTTCTGCTGTGGGTAGTCTTAACTTCACCCGCAGTTTGGGCGTAAAAAAAAGATTGTGGCCGCTGATACCATTAAAGGTAGAATCCCACTTGAACACACACACTGGGCTGGTCGATATTCGTATTCTGACCAGCAGGAATGGCTGAGAAGACTATCGTAACGACTTTGTCCGTTTGTCCGTCCGTCGCCTTTTTCAACTCCGGAACCGTACCAGATAGAGACATTTGATTTTCACCGTTGGCTTCAGCGTCCAAAAATTCGTTAATAGGGATAAAAAAACGGAAGTATGAAGCGGAAGTGGTCCACAAGTGGCCGGAAATGGATAAGTTAGCCCATAATCTATGGAACGATACCAGTTAGAGACAAACCGTTTTCATCATAAGATTCAGTTTCTAAAAATTAGTTAAAAAGGAATAACAAAAAACCGGAAGCATGAGGCGGAGGTGGCCCACAAGTGACCGGAAGTGGATGAGTTACCCCATCATCTGTGGAGGCGTACCTGATAGAAACAAACGGTTTTCACCATTAGATTTAGCGTCCAAAATTAGTAAAAATTAATTAGAAAAAAAACAGGAATTATGAAGCGGAAGTGGCCTAAAAGTGGCCAAAGTAGCGGAGTAGGTAGTCGCTGTAGCCGCTGTAGTTCCCAGTAATTGGTCGTGGATGGATGACGTCAGTCGGCTGAAGAAACATTGACGAACCTCGGACGTTTGCTACGACCAAAAATCTTTGATTATAATAGTGGAGGATTTCCCGAACGATTCGACCCATTTTCGAACTTAGACCTAGAAATGTGACATAGAATCTGTGTGCAAGATTTGACAGAAATCCGATAATTCGTTAAAACGTTATAGCTCGAATAAACCGACAGACAGACATCCAGACAGACAAATTGTTCACATAAAAGTCTAAATCAACTCTAATCAAGGTTTACAGAATCATAGCTGATTTTAGTGTAGAATTTATAGTGACGTGGTCCTTCCCGTCGAAGCCTTGTGGTCAGTTTTGCACAGCGTAGATTTGAATTGCTGACATAAGTGTGCGTTCATTCACCGCAAGCTTTACAGAAGTGAGCTGAAAATTAATATAATCGGTATTTTCAAGATGGCGCCAGTTCTTTTTTACAATGCTAAATACTAACGAGGAAATTAGTAATGAAAAATTAAATAACCACACTCACTTTGAACTCATTAAACTAAAAAAACTCAGCCTAATGTAAGTCTAACAGAGAGAAAAAAACAGCACCTTCCACTCAGTGTTACCGAGCATTCTTCTGGTCAAGTTTTATATAAGTGGTACCATCTTCAACCTTTTGAATCTTTTGATTTATTGTTAAAAACTTTCATTGCTGATGATTGTCAAGCTTGCAGTTAAATCCTTTATTTTTAATTTTTTTATAATTTTAATCTAGGAACATACTTTGCAATTATTGTTATAAACATTCACTGAGTTTACATAGCCACACGTAAACGCATTTTAACGATGCACTTTGAAATGCGCTTCAGAAAACGGCACCTGTTTACAAGACGCAAGACTGCGATTAGGGCCATTCCGCTAAAGTCGGCGATTCATGCCAGTACGCTCAAAAACCCTTCCTTCCTCCCCTCCCTTTGGCGAATAGTGATCAAGTCCCTTGCTCTACCCCTTGCATGTTGTAAATTAGGTCAGCTTAAACCCGTATAACCCAACGTATGCAAGTTTTAGTGGTCTATGCTTATTTTCAGATTATTTACCTAAATTTCGCACAAATTACGTGGGTGCGGTAACTGTGTCCACCGTCTTAGTCAGTGTTTACACGAATAAAGACGGTACGGTTCAGACTCCCAATCCACCTCTGTAAAGCGCTTCGGTTTCTGTATCACCAGACGGAGAAAGTGCCTCGAACGGGTGTTTACAAGACCCACAGAGGCGACATGGCCATGATGCGCAGTTGCGCGATCTGCTGAAGTACTTCGAAGGGGTCATGTAAACGTAGTGAATAAAAGAACTATCAGCAGTGGTAACCAGTTCAACCAATACTGGCTAACGCTGCCTTTTATTTTTTAGACAGTGGCGAAGGTGCTCATCTGTAGTACGGGTTGCGGAAAGAGGCTGGAAATAACTAACCAGAACTAGTGTGTGGGAGCAAACTATGTCTGTTAAATTAAATAAGTTACGTAGCTTAGGCCTACTTAAAAAAAAGATAAATCTGAAAAAGACCAGCGAAGCAGTATGTCACAACAAAAGGTTGAAAGTCCATACTTAGTTGAGTGAGTACTGCACCTAGATTTTTAAGCCACATTACCAAAAGATGGTAAAAGGTATTAAAATGATTATAAATTTAATATAAATTTCTGTTTGCTCAGTAAGAATGAAGGAAAGCTCCAGTTTAAATCTCTCTTTTATACTGTGATTAGGGACAGTTTTTGGTTCAACAACTAACTTTTGATAAATGAGAAACTAAAGAGGATGCAAGATGAGGACCGGTTAGAAGTTTGGACAAATTCTGCTAATAAAAAAATTGTCCTCTATGGTGAAATACCCGTTAATCGATGACCGGCACAGAGGTAGATTTGCACATCTATAGGCCAGTAGGGAATTTGGAGATCATGGCCAATTTTTTTGGTGACGTTTTCCCCCCAAAATTGACGCTGTCGACGCGCCATTAAGCCTCAATCCCCTCCCACACCAAAACTAAGTTGCATCCGACCCCTAACTTAGGACTTAGGAGCATTTGGTGTAGGGTGAGGGTGTACTTTGTTCTTTTTTGTGGTTACTGTCTAATTCTTTGGTTACTGATACGGACTTTTGCTTCATGAAACATGGTTGCATTTAAGTTATACTGTAATGGACTATTCAGAGGTTGAGGCTGATTTGATCTGGTCCTGCAACTCGTGTGAACGATCAATACGTATTTTTTTCTTGAATGTCTCAGGGTTAGCCAGGAAAACCTTTCAGAGGGGTCCTAACAAAAACCACCATCGGGCTTGGGAGTGTTATTTAACTCCCACAGTGAGGTCTGGAGCAAATCCGCGGCAGCTGAAGCATTTTATGGTACATCATTGCCATATCCTTCTAGAGTGTACTTTTCCACATATCTCTAGGAATTTATTTAGCATTAGGGCACGTTTAGGGGTTTCAGTTGTTGGTGGTTGTTGTTGTTGTTGTTGTTGCCTTTGCCTTCACCTCTTGATCGAACCAATGAACCGATTTTCAACTTTTATAGCTTAAAACGTAGGTATGAACTAGGCCCAGGGCCTTTTGAATGTTATGTTAATGTGATTACAATATTCTTGTTAGGGTTATTATTCCTGTTTGGGAAATTTTACTCTCACATATGAACCGATTTTTTCAATTTTTGTAGCTTAAAATGTAGATATTAAGAAGTCCCAGACTCTTATAACAGTTATTTTAAGGTGATTAAAATATTCTTGCTGCTGTTGTTATTTTTGTTGGAACAATTTTCTTCTCTCTTAGAGATAAAACCAACCAATGAACGTTCTTACAATATTTATAGCTTACAATGGTATAACAAGGACCAAGATGTTTTGAATGCTATTTTAATGTGATTCTTGTTGTTATCCTTGTCGGAGAAATTTCCTCTCACCTTGAGATTGAACCAATGAACCAATTTTCAACTTTTGTAGCCTAAAATGCAGGTATCAACATGGACAAATTAATTAACCTGTTGCATAATATACATAGACTGACAGCTGACAACAGCATATAAGGGCATGGAATAAAATCAGAATTGAAAAAATACCGAATGAAAGCTATCTTATATTTATAACATGTTGCACGGACTGGTTTTCAATTATTTCTTCATTACTTGGCAACTTACAAGTATAGATGGCCATATTTTCTCTTTTAAAGATATCTATACGTACCTCTACGGGTAGACTCCTGGAACTATCAATTATCTAGCCTTAATCTCGGACCACTGCACTGCACTGTGACTGAGGTTGGTGCTAATGACCAAGCTGTCGACGCGCCATTAAGCCTCATCTCCCCCCCCCCCTTAATCTCGTTCATTTGATAAGTATCTCTAACCTCTTTCACCGCACGATTTAATTCAAATCTCGTTTATCTAACTAAATCTTGTTTATCCCTTGTCTTGTAATCTCCTGGAGAAACTCAAGTGGCAAGTAGCGAGTTCGCTGCAGATGACAGACGACAGATGACAAAGCGTAATGTTTGATAGCTAAAGTGTGGGTAGCCCAAATATGACATTATCTCTGACAAACCTCAACCATTTGTTTAAACCGGGAAAATTGGCTTCAGTCAGAAATTAACAACGCTTCCCAGAGACGGTTTGAGAAGCGGTTTTGGCATCCTGTATGGAACTGTTTGCCTTGCACCCTACAGTATTTTGTTGTCTTCGAGACGCCTCTGGAACGTTCTTGAAACTATCTGGCTTGTTGTGCTGCTAAGAAACTTGATCCTTGAAAGAAGATTTAAGAATTTTCCCACAAATAACGTAGCAGTATTTGAAACAAAAATAAAACTAATAAATTATGTGAACTAGGTTAACGCAACCCATAAAAGTCCTGCATATTTTTGTGTATCAGGCAAAAAAACCACACAAAAAAACAAAATGCACAGGGTCCGCTTCTGCATAGAAGACATGAGGGATTTTCCTTCCTGTCCCCACGGTCACTTTGCCATGTTTTCCTCGTACTCCCAGTTGTTAGAACCCCATCTTTCTATTCGCGAGTTTCAAAATTGTGCAAACCCCAAACTCCGAAGCTGCACACTCAGACTGATGGGAAGTGACAAAACAACATCTGCAGCCTAACTTTGTTTGTGTTCAGTCGCGGTAAAAAAACAACGCATAAACAATTTCATCTCAGGATGAAAAAAAAAAACGATGACGAAACTCACGGTTTCGATTCTCGCTCCACCAAAACTCGACCAGAACAAGACGAAATGAAGATGTATATCCTCGTTGCACGAAGGCTTTTTTTT